>JAUUTY010001147.1:0-88131 GCA_030979885.1 Lolium multiflorum
ATCCCATTCTAATTCCCACGGTAAGTGGTCTATGATGGGTTGCGGCTACCGGCAGGAGTTTGGTTAACAGTCCCAAGCATTGTCGTGGTCAGGGTCATCCTTAATTGGTGTAGAGGGAGACGACGAGATGAGGAGTCGGGGTATGCAACAAGGTGGGTGTGCGAGGTAGCGGAGGAATATGATTGGCTATGACCTTATACCGGGCCTCACACCAAAGAAAGTGTGGACGGGTCACCTGGTTGGAACCAAGGTTAAGATCTCTTATGGGTAAAGCAACACCTCTGCGAGTGTAATAAATCGTGACATGTCCTCCCTGTTCGGGATATGGGCTGACGCTATGGAAGGAACTCCCTTGAAGTTCTAATGCTTAGGTGAAATTTGACGGACATAGTTCTTGAATAAAGCAACCTTTTGAAGAAATGGTTGTGAAAACCTGCATTGGTATTAGACTCTCTGGTTAATAGCGTAGCTAGTGCATTAAACACCTCTTTCCTATAATGAACTTGTTGATTACGCCCGTACTCATCCCACTCTTAAATCCCCTTCTTTAGATATGGATGCATCGAAGGAGGATCTACAGCTCGAAGGCCGAAGAGTCAACAACTACTTCAAGGGACGGGAACCTGTCAAAAGAGTCAAACACCACATCCAACAGGGACAAAACCTAGCTACTGTGAAAGGAACTGGATTTCCAAACTACAACTCCCTAGTAGCTAGAATCTGTTGCAGCCTCTTAGAGTTATTAAAATACTCTACAAATAGAGTTCGTGATAAGATGAGACTACGAGTCGTTCTTACAGGTTATCTGTGAGTTTTACCTCATTAGCAAATAAAGGCTACGATGATCTTATGTAACGAGAGTCATTGTTGTAATTCTATAGACATACCTTGGACATATGTTCTGTTGTACCACTCTGAGCGATATAATACTAGTGGAACGGTGTTTCATTGGTGTTATATCAGACTTGCATACTACACCATGCAGTGGTATGCCGGGTCACCACACCATGTCTCCTACTTTTGGTTCCCAAACTCTTCTTCTTTGGTCGGCATAACTCTTTTGACGACTTTGAGCTAATTTGAGTATATCCCGGATCACCTCGATGACTCCTTGTCTCTCCTTGATGTAGTCGGGTGTAAACTCCTTGTTCTCTCCGGTTTCAACCAACAAATTGGGGATCTACACTTCATGGTACAATGCTTCGTACGGTTCCATCTGAATGCTACTTCGATAACTATTTGTTATATGAGAATTCCTTTAATGGTAGATGGTCCTCCCATGAGCCACCAAAGTTTAGAGCACAAGCAAGCTCTAATGTCTTCAAGTATACGATTGGTTCTTTCGGTTTGTCCTACGGTTTGTGGATGATATGTTGTACCTGAAATCCAACTTGGATCCCAAGGCTTCTTGGAGTTGTTTCCAAAATGTTGATGTGAAAATTGAACCTCTATCTGAGACTATCTTCTTTGGTACTCCATTCTTGCTAACTATTTCCTTAACATATATATCCACAAGCTTTTCCGCGGTATCCTTTTGATTTACTGCTATGAAATGAGAACTCTTAGTAAGTCTATCAACTATTACCCATATCATATCCTTCCTTTTACTAGTCATTGGTAAACCAGTAACAAAATCCATTCCGATTTCATCCCATTTCCATTCTGGTATCTCTAGTGGTTTGAGTAATCCGGCGAGGACTTTGGTGTTGCCTTCACTCGACATGTATGACATTCAGAGACATATTGAGCTATCTCTCTTTTCATGTTGTTCCACAAGAACATCTCCTTCAAATCCATATACATTTTAGTACTTCCCGGATGTATTGAATAAGGGTTTCATGTGCTTCCTTTAATATGATTGACTTCACTTCTGGATCATCTGGTACACAATTCTTTTCTGAAAGTACAGTGAATCAAACTCCCCTAGATTGAATTCCGATGGTCTACCTTCTCCAATCCTTTTGATTTCTTCTTGGATGAACAAATCATCCGCTTGTTTCCGGATAATCTCATACTTCAAGTCTGAATACATCTCATCCATAATCCTCATGGTTGCTATACTCCCCATGGTATCACCTTGAATAAATAGAATCTGGGCTTCCTCTAGCTCTTTCCGAAGTTCTTTTGGAATCTCCCATTCCGTAGGTTGATTTTCAGTACTCTTTCTGCTTAAGGCATCTGCTACTACATTAGCCTTGCCTGGTGTATAATTGATTGTAAGGTCATAATCCTTAATCAACTCTAACCATCTCTTATGTCTCATGTTTAATTCCTTTTGAATGAAGAAATATTTCAAACTCTTGTGATCTGTGTATAACTCACATTTGGATCCATACAGAAATTGTCTCCAACTCTTCAAAGCATACACAACTGCCGCTAACTCTAGATCATGTACTGGGTAGTTGTGTTCATGTGGTTTCAAGTGTCTTGATCCGTAAGCTATTACTTTCCGATCTTGTATAAGAACACATCCAAGTCCATTCTTGGAAGCATCACAATACACCGTGTAATCCTTTCTGGGTTTTGGAACTGCTAACACCGGTGCTGTGGTTAACTTCTCCTTGAGTGTTTGGAAACTGGCTTCACACTCATCAGTCCATACAAATGGGGTATTTTTCTTGAGTAACTTGGTCATTGGTCCTGCAATCTTCGAAAATCCTTCAATGAACCTTCGATAATATCCTGCCATACCAAGGAATCCTCGTATCTCCTTAGCATTTTTGGGTGACTTCCACTCCAATACGGACTGAACCTTGCTTGGATTCACCGCTATTCCTTCTTTGGTTATGACATGTCCAAGAAATTCAACACTATCTAACCAAAATTTGCACTTGCTGAACTTTGCATATAGTTGATGTTCTCTCAAAATTTGCAGAACTATCTTCAAATGCTTGGCATGTTCTTCTTTATCTTTGGAATAGATTAGAATATCATCTATGAATACTATCTGAACTTGTCCAAGTACTTCATGAATATCTTGTTCATCAAATTCATGAAAATAGCTGGTGCATTTGTTAGTCCAAATGGTACAACCAAGTATTCATGGTGTCCATACCTTGATACAAACGCTGTTTTTGGCACATCTTCCTTCTTGATCTTGATTTGATGGTATCCTGACCTTAAATCTATCTTCGAGAAGACTCCGGCTCCTTGAACTTGATCAAAAAGGTCTTGTATCCTTGGTAAAGGGTACTTGTTCTTGATGGTTACATTGTTAAGATTCCTGTAATCTCCACACATTCTCTTTCCACCATCTCTTTTATCCAGAAAAATAATTGGTGTACCCCATGGTGACACACTTTCTTGGATAAATCCCTTCTGTTCCAATTCATCTATTTGAGCTTTCAGTTCCACTAACTCCTTTGGTCCCATCATCTTATATGGTGGTTGAGCTATTGGTGTTGTGCCTGGAATAGATCGATTGTGAATTCTATCTCTCTATCGGGTGGCATGCATGAGTGGTTCCTTGGGAAATACATGCGGAAATTCATTTTACTACAGGGATATCTTCAATCCTCACCTCCTTCAGACTATTGAGCTCCAATCTTATCTCCAACTCAGTGTATTTGTCTCCTTGGAAAACTATTCGACCTCCAATAGAGTTGCGAAGTGATACTGTTTTGTCTCCACAGTTGATCACCGCTCCATTCTCCGTCAACCAGTCCATCCCTAGGATGACTGATATGTCTTTCATGGGAATGATGAATAGGTCCGCGAAATACACATAGTCACATATGGTTATGACCTGTGCTTCTTTCACGTGGGTTACTAAGATCGTTCCCCCCGCGGATAGGACAATTATAGGGGTTTCTAACTTAGAACATCTAAGCCCGAATTTTTCCACAAATTCCAGTGCAAGAAATGGTGTGGTTGCTCCAGTATCAAATAAGACTTTGCCAGGATGAGTAAGAATGCTGAGCGTACCTAAGACTATTTGATCCGACTCTTCCGCTTGCTCCAAAGATGTGCAATTCAGCTTTCCATACGGCTTGCCCCTCTTGTTGTTGTTGTAGTTGCGGTTGTTGTTGTTGTTGTTGTTGTTGTTGTTGTTGTTGTTGCGGTTGTAGTTGTTGTTGCCACTTCCACCTCGTCCTCCGGAGCTTTGTCCACTCCATGACGCTTTGTTTGGACACTGGCTTGATGTGTCCTTCTTTCCCACAACCATAACATATGATCCTGGGTTTCTGACAATCCTTCTGCACATGACCTCTCTGTCCACAACTGTGACAGATGATTTGATTCTTTGGGTTCTGACTCTGACCTCCCCGGTTGTATTGATTACCAGTAGTAGGTCGAAATCGGGGTTTGAAACTCCGATCAGGTGTTGGTTTGCTGACTGGGTACTTCCTTGGCTCGATGCGAGCCCTCTTCCTCCTATCCTCTTGGACTTGCCTATAGTCATTGATGGCGTGTAACTCACACGTTCGTTGGGAACCCCAAGAGGAAGGTATGATGTCGTATAGCAGCAGGTTTTCCCTCAGTAAGAAACCAAGGTTTATCGAACCAGTAGGAGCCCAGAAGCACGTTGAAGGTTGATGGCGGCGGGATGTAGTGCGGCGCAACACCGGAGATCCCGTGCCAACGTGGAACCTGCACAACACAACCAATTTTGCCCCAACGAAACAGTGAGGTTGTCAATCTCACCGGCTTGCTGTAACAAAGGGTTAACCGTATTGTGTGGAAGATGATTGTTTGCAGAGAAAACAGTAAAACAAGTATTGCAGTAGAGTGTATTTCAGTAAAGAGAATTGGACCGGGGTCCACAGTTCACTAGAGGTGTCTCTCCCATCAGACGAACAGCATGTTGGGTGAACAAATTACAGTTGGGCAATTGACAAATAAAGAGAGCATGACCATGCACATACATATCATGATGATTATAGTGAGATTTAATTGGGCATTACGACAAAGTACATAGACCTCCATCCAACTGCATCTATGCCTAAAAAGTCCACCTTCAGGTTATCATCCGAGACCTTTCGGTATTAAGTTGCAAAGCAACAGAAACAATTACATTAAGTATAGTGCGTAATGTAAACAACTACATCCTTAGACATAGCATCAATGTTTTATCCCTAGTGGCAACAGCACAACACAACCTTAAAACTTTCTGTCACTGTCCCAGGTGTCAATGCAGGCATGAACCCACTATCGAGCATAAATACTCCCTCTTGGAGTTACAAGCATCTACTTGGCCAGAGCATCCACTAGTAACGGAAAGCATGCAAGATCATAAACAACACGTAGATATAACTTTGATAATCAACATAACAAGTATTCTCTATTCATCGGATCCCAACCGACAAACACAACACATAGAATTACAGATAGATGATCTTGATCATGTTAGGCAGCTCACAAGATCCAACAATGATAGCACAATGGGGAGAAGACAACCATCTAGCCTACGCCTACAAACGCATAGTCGAGAGGTAGACTACTCACTCATCACTCCGGAGGGCGACCATGGCGGTGTAGAGTCCTTGGGAGATGATTCCCCTCTCCGCCCGGGTGCCGGCGATCTCCTGGATCCCCAGAGATGGGATCGGCGGCGGCGTCTCGGTATGTTTTCTCGTATCGTGGCTCTCGGTCTCGGGGTTTCGTCACGGAGGCTTTAAGTAGGCGGAAGGGCAGGTCGGGAGGGGAGGCACGGGGCCCCACACCATAGGCGGCGCGGCCCAGGGGGGCCGCGCCGCCCTAGGGGTTGGGCACCCTGTGGCCCCACTTCGTATCTCCTTCGGACTCTGGAAGCTTCGTGGAAAAATAGGACCACAGGCGTTGATTTCGTCCAATTCCACGAGAATATTTCGTTACTAGGATTTCTGAAACCAAAAACAGCAGAAAACAACAAGTGGCGCTTCGGCATCTGTTAGCCTAGTTAGTTCGGAAAATGCACGAATATGACATAAAGTGTGCATAAAACATGTAGATAACATCGATAATGGCATGGAACATAAGGAAATTATCGATACGTCGAGACGTATCATCCCCAAGCTTGGTTCTGCTCGTCCCGAGCAGGGTAAAACGATAACACAGATAATTTCTGGAGTGACATGCCATCATAATCTTGATCATACTATTTGTAAAGCATATGTAGTGAATGCGGCGATCAAAACAATATGTATGACATGAGTAAACAAGTGAATCATATAGCAAAGACTTTTCATGAATAGCACTTCAAGACAAGCATCAATAAGTCTTGCACCAAGAGTTAACTCATAACAACAATTCAAAGTAAACATTGAAACAACACAAAAAGAAGATTAAGTTTCATGGTTGCTTTCAACTTGTAACATGTATATCTCATGGATATTGTCAACATAGAGTAATATAATAAGTGCAATAAGCAAGTATGTAGGAATCAATCATAGTTCACACAAGTGTTTGCTTCTTGAGATGGAGAGAAATAGGTGAAACTGACTCAACATTGAAAGTAAAAGAATGGTCCTCATAGAGGAAAAGCATCGAGTGCTATATTTGTGCTAGAGCTTTGATTTTGAAAACATGAAACAATTTTGTCAACGGTAGTAATAAAGCATACGCATCATGTAAATTATATCTTTATAAGTTGCAAGCCTCATGCATAGTGTACCAATAGTGCCGCACCTTGTCCTATTAGCTTGGACTACGGATCATCACAATGCTGCTACATTTGCAAGTGTCACAAAGGGTACCTCTATGCTGCCTGTACAAAGGTCTAAGCTCGCATTGGATTTCTCACTATTGATTATTCTTCAACTTAGACATCCATGCGGGACAACATAGACAGATAATGGACTCCTCTTTTATGCATAAGCATGTAACAACAATTAATAATTTTCTCCTATATTTGAGATTGAGGATATATATGTCCAAAACTGGAAACTCCCACCATGGATCATGGCTTTAGTTAACGCGCAATGTTCTTCTCTAACATATGCATGCTTAACCATAAGGTAGTAGATCTCTCTTACTTGAGACAAGACGGACATGCATAGCAACTCATGAAATTCAACAATGAATAGTTGATGGCGTCCCAGTGAGACATGGTTATCGCACAACAAGCAACTTAATAAGAGATAAAGTGCATAATTACATATTCAATACCCACGATAGTTTTTAAGCTATTTGTCCCATGAGCTATATATTGCAAAGGTGAAGAATGGAATTTTAAAGGTAGGACTCAAGCAATTTACTTTGGAATGGCGGAAAATACCATGTAGTAGGTAGGTATGGTGGACACAAATGGCATAGTGGTTGGCTCAAGGATTTTGGATGCATGAGAAGTATTCCCTCTCGATACAAGGTTTAGGCTAGCAAGGTTTATTTGAAACAAACACAAGGATGAACCGGGGCAGCAAAACTCACATAAAAGACATATTGAAAACATTATAAGACTCTACACCGTCTTCCTTGTTGTTCAAACTCAATACTAGAAATTATCTAGACCTTAGAAGAGAAACCAAATATGCAAACCAGATTTTAGCATGCTCTATGTATTTCTTCATTAATGGGTGCAAAGCATATGATGCAAACTTAATCATGAACACAACAATTGCCAAGTATCACATTACCCAAGACATTTATAGCAATTACTATATGTATCATTCCAATTCCAACCATATAACAATTTAACGAAGGAGAAACTTCGCCATGAATACTATGAGTAGAAACCAAGGACATACTTGTCCATATGCTACAGCGGATCGTGTCTCTCTCCCATAAAGTGAATGTAGGATCCATTTTATTCAAACAAAACAAAAACAAAAACAAACCGGCGCTCCAAGAAAAAGCACATAAGATGTGATGGAATAAAAATATAGTTTCAGGGGAGGAACCTGATAATGTTGTCGATGAAGAAGGGGATGCCTTGGGCATCCCCAAGCTTAGACGCTTGAGTCTTCTTAATATATGCAGGGGTGAAACACCGGGGCATCCCCAAGCTTAGAGCTTTCACTCTCCTTGATCATGTTGCATCATACTCCTCTCTTGATCCTTGAAAACTTCCTCCACACCAAACTGAGAACAACAACTCATTAGGGGGTTAGTGCACAATATAAATTGACATATTCAGAGGTGACACAATCATTCTTAACACTTCTGGATATTGCATAATGCTACTGGACATTAGTGGATCAAAGAAATTCATCCAACATAGCAAAAGAGGCAATGCGAAATAAAAGGCAGAGTCTGTCAAAACAGAACAGTTCGTATTGACGAATTTTAAAATGGCACCAGACTTGCTCAAATGAAAATGCTCAAATTGAAAGAAATGAAAGTTGCGTACATATCTGAGGATCACTCACGTAAAGTGGCATAATTTTCTGAGTTACCTACAGAGAGGTGGACCCAGATTCGTGACAGCAAAGAAATCTGGAACTGCGCAGTAATCCAAATCTAGTATGAACCTTACTATAGCTTAACTTGGCACAACAAAACACGAAACTAAGATAAGGAGAGGTTGCTACAGTAGTAAACAACTTCCAAGACACAAAATAAAAACAAATTGTAGGTAAAAACATGGGTTGTCTCCCATAAGCGTTTTTTCTTTAACGCCTTTCAGCTAGGCGCAGAAAGTGTGTATCAAGTATTATCAAGAGGCAGTGTCAACATCATAATTTGTTCTCATAATAGAATCAAAGGGTACTTCATTCTCTTTCTAGTGAAGTGTTCCATACCTTTCTTGAGAGGAGATTGTATTTTATATTACCTTCCTTCATATCAATGATAGCACCAGGTTAGAAGAAAAGGTCTTCCCAATATAATGGGACATGATGGAATTGTATTCAATATCCAAGACAACAAAATCCAAACGGGGACAAGGTTATTGTTATGATGCGAACATTATCAACTTTACCCAAGGTTTCTTTGTAGAATGATCAGCAAGATTAACATCCGAATAACAATTTTTCGACGGTGGCAAGTCAAGCATATCATAAATTTTCTTAGGCATATGAAATACTTGCACCAAGATCACATAAAGCATTACAATCAAAATCTTTAACCTTCATCTTAATGATGGGCTCCCAACCATCCTCTAGCTTTTTAGGAATAGAGGCTTCACGCCCTCTAATTTCTCTTCTCTAGCTTTTATGAGAGCATTTGTAATATGATGCGTGAAAGCCAAATTTATAACAGCATTAGGACTTTTAGCAAGTTTTGCAAGAACTTTATAACTTCAGAATGTGGCAATCATCAAAATTCAAACCATTATAATCTAAAGCAATAGGGATCATCATCCCCAATGTTGGAAAAATTTCAGCGACTTTATCACGAAGCGATTTGACAGTTTTAGCGAGTTTGGGCGATTTCTCCGCTGCATTAGAAGTGGAAACATTGCTAACACCAATTCTTTTATTAGTATTAGTAGGAGGTGCAGCAACATGTGTAGCATTAGCATTACTAGTGGTGGTAATAGTCCAACCTTTAGCTATATTCTTCTCTTTAGCTAGTTTTTCATTTTTCTTCTCTATCCCACCTAGCACGCAGTTCAGCCATTAATCTTATATTCTCATTAATTCTAACTTGAATGGAATTTGCTGTAGTAACAATCTTATTATGATGATTCTCATTAGGCATGACTTTTGATTTCAAAAGATCAACATCAGCAGCAAGACTATCGACTTTAGAAGCAAGTATATCAATTTTCCCAAGCTTTTCTTCAACAGATTTGTTAAAAGCAGTTTGTGTCCTAATAAATTCTTTAAGCATAGCTTCAAGTCGGTGAACTCCTATTATTGTTGTAAGAATTCCCGCAAGAATTACCATAGCCGTTGCCATTATTATAAGGATATGGCCTATAGTTGTTACTAGAATTGTTCCGGTAAGCATTGTTGTTGAAATAATTATTTTTAATGAAGTTTACATCAACATGTTCTTCTTGTGCAACCAATGAAGCTAATGGAACATTATTAGGATCAATATTAGTCCTATCATTCACACGCATAGACATAATAGCATCAATCTTATCACTCAAGGAAGAGGTTTTTGACAGAATTTACCTTCTTACCTTGGGGAGCTCTTTCCGTGTGCCATTCAGAGTAGTTGATCGTCATATTATCAAGAAGCTTTGTTGCTTCACCAAGAGTGATGGACATAAAGGTACCTCAAGCAGCTGAATTCAATAAATTCCGTGAAGAAAAATTTAGTCCTGCATAGAAGGTTTGGATGATCATCCAAGTGGTCATCCATGAGTTGGGCAATTTTTAACCAGAGATTTCATTCTTTCCCAAGCTTGAGCAACATGTTCAGTATCTAATTGTTTAAAATTCATTATGCTACTCCTCGAAGATATAATTTTAGCGGGGGATAATATCTGCCAATAAAAACATCCTTGCATTTAGTCCATGAATCAATACTATTCTTAGTCGGAGATAGCAACCAATCTTTAGCTCTTCCTCTTAATGAAGAAAACAATTTCATTAATAATATTACCATCTACATCTTTATATTTTTGCTTTTCACATAGTTCAACAAAATTATTAAGATGGGCAGCGTCATCAGAACTAACACCAGTGCTCTCGCATAACAAGATTCAGTAAAGCAGGTTTAATTTCAAAGAATTCTGCTGTAGTAGCAGGTGGAGCGATAGGTGTGCATAAGAAATCATTATTATTTGTGGTTGTGAAGTCACACAACTTAGTATTTTCAGCGTTGGCCATTTTAGCAACAATAAATAAACTAGATAAAGTAAATGCAAGTAAACTAATTTTTTGTGTTTTTGATATAGCAAACAAGATAGCAAATAAAGTAAAACTAGCAACTAATTTTTTTGTATTTTGATTTAGTGCGGCAAACAAAGTAGTAAATAAAATAAAGCAAGACAAAAACAAAGTAAAGAGATTGAGAAGTGGAGACTCCCCTTGCAGCGTGTCTTGATCTCCCCGGCAACGGCTGTATGAAGCGAAAGCATGATGGCGTGTAACTCACACGTTCGTTGGGAACCCCAAGAGGAAGGTATGATGTCGTATAGCAGCAGGTTTTCCCTCAGTAAAAACCAAGGTTTATCGAACCAGTAGGAGCCAAGAAGCATGTTGAAGGTTGATGGCGGCGGGATGTAGTGCGGCGCAACACCGGAGATTCCGGTGCCAACGTGGAACACGCACAACACAACAAAGTACTTTGCCCCAACTTAGTGAGGTTGTCAATCTCACCGGCTTGCTGTAACAAAGGGTTAACCGTATTGTGTGGAAGATGATTGTTTGCGAAGCACAGTAGAACAAGTATTGCGGTAGATTGTATTTCAGTAAAGAGGATGTAAAAGAATGGACCGAGTTCACTAGAGGTGTCTCTCCCATAAGACGAAACGGCATGTTGGGTGAACAAATTACAGATTGGCAATTGACAAATTAAGAGAGCATGACCATGCACATACATATCATGATGATTATAGTGAGATTTAATTGGGCATTAAGACAAAGTACATAGCGCCATCCAGCACGCATCTATGCCTAAAAAGTCCACCTTCGAGTTAGCATCCGGACCCCTTCCGGTATTAAGTTGCAAAACAACAGACAAAATTGCACATTAAGTATGGTGCGTAATGTAATCAACAACTACATCCTTAGGCTAGCATCAATGTTTTATCCCTAGTGGCAACGGCTACAACACAACCTTAGAACTTCCTGTCCCTGTCAGTGTCAATGCCGAGGCATGAACCCACTATCGAAAAACATAAGTACTCCCTCTTGGAGTTACAAGCTCTACTTGGCCCGAGCATCTACTAGTAACGGAAAGCATGCAAGATCATAAACAACACGTAGATATAACTTTGATAATCAACATAACAAGTATTCTCTGTTCATCGGATCCCAACAAGCGCAACATATAGAATTACGGATAGATGATCTTGATCATGTTAGGCAGCTCACAAAGATCCGACAATGATAGCACAATGGGAGAAGACAACCATCTAGCTACTGCTATGGACCCATAGTCCAGTTTAGACTACTCACTCATCACTCGGAGCGACCATGGCGGTGTAGAGTCCTGGGAGATGATTCCCCTCTCCAGAAGGGTGCCGGAGATCTCCTGGATCCCCAGAGATGGGATCGGCGGCGGCGGCGTCTCGATATGTTTTCTCGTATCGTGGCTCTCGGTCCTGGGGTTTTCGTCGAGGGAAGCTTTAAGTAGGCGGAAGGGCAGGTCGGGGGGCGTCACGAGGGGCATCTCGCGGAGGCGGCGCGGCCGGAGGTGGGCGCGCCGTGCTGAGGTTTGGGCACCTGTGGCCCCGCCGTCTCTCCTTCGGACACGGAAATGTACCGTGGAAAAATAGGACCACAGGCGTTGATTTCATCAATTAGAGAATATTTCGTTACTAGGATTTACGAAACCAAAAACAGCAGAAAGCATGACAAGCGCACTTCGGCATCTTGTTAATAGGTTAGTTCGAGAAAAACGAATATGACATAAAGTGTATAAAACATGTAGATAACATCAATAATGTGGCATGGAACATAAGAAATTATCGATACGTCGGAACTGTAGTCATCCTCGAAAGTGATTGCCGAGTCAATCAGTTCCTGGAATTCAGCAGTCCGTGCCAACCTCAGTTGCATCTTCATGTATGGATTCATGCCTTTCATGAACCACTTCTTTCTTTTCTCTTCAGTGTCCACTTCCTCAGGCGCATACCTGGACAGCCTGTTGAAATCACGAACATACTGCATAATGGGTGCAGTGTTCTGATGTAGTTCGTCAAACTCCCTCTTCTTCAGCTCCACCACGCTGTCCGGAACATGAGCATCCCGAAACTTCTTCTTGAACTCCTCCCAGGTGAATACCTTATCCGGAGGGTGTACTGCTACCAGATTCTCCCACCATGATGCTGCTGGTCCTGACAACAAATAAGTGGTGTATCTAATCTTCTCCTCATCGTTGCATCCAACGGTCTTCAACTTCCGTTCCGTATCCATGAGCCAATCTTCAGCGTCCATTAGGCTGCACTGGAAAAGCACTAATGCGAGGGGTGATGTGAAAGTAGCGATAATATGAGAGCAATAATGTGTTAACCACAATGACGATAACGGTAACACGAGCTGATGGCACCGAGAAAATAGTTGATACTACTTCCAATGTCATATAGAACAAGTATATGATGATGAAAGATCGACCGGGGTTCCCAGCTATCTTCACACTAGTGGTAACTCTTCAATAACAAGTGTTGGGTGAACAAGTTACAGGTTGGGCAATTGATAGGATTGAAATAGCATTAAGGCAGACATCAAGATTATTAATCATGTAGGGCATGTTTTCCATATATAGTCTTTTCGTGCTCGCAATGAGAAACTTACCTGACATCTTTTGTCCTACCCACATTAGGTGGCAGCCTTAGGGCCTCTAGGGAATCACGGAAATTAAGGTACTCCTTTTAATGAAGTAGGAACAAAGCATTAACACTTGGTGAAAACATGTGATCCTCATACCTACGCCTTCCCCTCCAGCTATCCCAGTTGCTGTCACTCTGGGGCCTCGGGTTCCGGACATAGACATGTGCAAACAACTTGTAGATACAATCTAAGCAATAATTATAGAGCTTAAATCTAAGATCATGCCACTCGTGCACTAGTGACAAGCATTAAATACAACAAGATTGCAGCAACAATAATTCACAAACTTTATAGATAGAGTAATCATAATGTAACAATCCATCGGATCCCCAGCAAACACAACACGTTGTTTGCGTCGAAACCCAGCAGCGAGCAGCGGCAGGGCAACACGGTGGGGAACCGAGAACAACCTAGGGCTGCGGCTGGCCCTGGTCCCTCGGCCGGCAGCCCGCAGGTCTTCTGGTACGCAACGTGCGCAATTGCTGGTGCAAGGGCGTGCCACCTGACCGTATACCGCCAGGGAGGTGATGGATGATGCCTCGCTTAGTTTCTGCAACGGCATACACGTAAACATTAAACCGGGCCTCGATCGGCTCTCGGGTTATCTGTGAATCGGCTCAGAGCCGATCCACCCATGATTCGTACGAAGTGCACGAATATATGGTGGTCTTGCTATCAGAATAAAGCTAAAACAACCTACCACGATTTAGGGTTTTCACCGCATAATCGGAACATCCTACTCGTGATTGAGCCTCGCGGCCACGTACGGTGACGGTAAGCCGACCCTAGACAAGGCCTAAAAACCAACACAAAGTTGATCCTCGGAACATCCTGTCTAGGGCTAGCAAACTACACCCTACGCGCCACTGGATCCTTCAACCCGTTTGTAAGGCCTAACGATGCAGATATTAAACTAATCCTTGCGGAGCAAAGGAACCGTCATGACGGATCGGATCACCGAATAACGATCAAGACGGGGTGCCGCCTACACCTAGGATAGGTGTAAGGGCGACTAGATGTCTAGGGTTGCATGACGATAGCATATGATACGAAGAACAATGCTAGCCCTAACACATCTAAGATAACTACGTTGCTGCGCCATCAAAAGGCTTCGGCACGAGCAACGCATGGACACGCGAATAAACTTGTACTACCTAGATCGCGAGAAGCGATCTAGGCAGCATGACTCTTACCCGGAAGAAACCCTCGAGTTGGGGGAGTTGGCGATGCGTCGAGATTGGTTTGTGTTGAACGTTTGTTGTTTATTTCATAAACCCTAGATACATATTTATAGTCCAGGGGACTTTCTAATTCAGGCGTGCACCTAACCGTGCACAGGTCAAACTCTATCTTTTAATCTAAGATGCGATCTACTATATTAAGATACACGGGCAATCTAGCCCAAACTTTGCATAACGGGCCGATTCACGTATTTCTTCCATGTATATTCTTCAAGTCCATTTTGATCGCGGCCCACCTCTGACTCGGTCAAATCCGGGTGATAACACATGCCCCCCTGGTTTTGGAATTGATAATTCCAAAATCACTCTCTCTTTCTTCGTCGGGTCATGTCGTGGCAGAGCAGAACCGTTGCTTCATCATGATGCCTTGCCTTCTCAACTTCTCCGCGTGACTTGGCAAGTTTTTTTTTTAGGCACCACTTCCTCGGAAACTGCTGTGGCATTGAATCTCCACTATATCGCCCATATTTTAACCGCATCCTGCAGTTCACCTTTTCATCCTCCTTGCATTAGCTCTCCAAAAGCCCTCCTGCGCCACCATGTCTTCTTCCTCCTCTGCTTCATCCGATCTTTCCACCCAGTCCTCTCCTTCCTGCGAGCCGACACCGGAGCCGAACCCGGCAGAGGTCCATGCGGCCAACATCCGCCGCGCCATCGAAGCCGGGGAGGAATCCAGCCATGATTTCTCCGTCTGGTCCGAGGACGACGAGTCCTTGACCGACGGGGAAGTGACTCCGCTTCCCTGCATACCGGGGCAACGGAGGAGGAGGCGATGACGATCGCTTCTCTGCGACGACTTCACCTCTCTAGGAGAAGAGGGAGGAGAAGGAGGAGGGAGGAAGGAGGAGGGCGACCCCTCCTCCCCCGGGCCGCCGGCCAAGCGGTTCTGCCCTTGGCCGGGCAAGCCGGCGGCTCGACGACGGCAGCGACGGCGGCGGGGAGGATGAGGACAATGAGGGCCCGACCGGCGGCCACTGGAGCGACGACGAGCCCGCCGAGTAGTGCCGGCGACGGCCCCGAAGGCGGCGGCCGAACGAGGGCAGCGACGGCCCCTAGAATAGGGCTAGATAGGGCCAGTAGTGGTAGATGGGGCAATGTATCCCCTGGTACTTCCTTTTGAGAGCAATCAGCTCTTTATGTAAGAAATTTGGCTATCAATGGAGAATTCCCCTTTAACTTGATTTTGCCGATTTCCTTATGCCAATGTCCATGAGCCGATAGCAACGCATCGGCTCTTCACAATCTATTCTTCGATCCTCCAAATGACTTTGAGACCTGGTGGATAAATGTAGGAAACCCACGCCTTTAGGAGAGCTCTAAGACCGTTGCTTGAAACTGAAACTTCTGCAGAACAGGAGCCACTGCTCGCAAATTTTGCGATAGATTCCAATGATGATTTATAACCCTGCTCTATTTCATCGCGGCAACGAGACGGTCCAAAGCCTATCAACGATGACGGTCCTCCTTTTAAATTCCCTCCAGCAGCTCTGGTGACCTCCCTCTGTATGGACTCCAATTTTTTGAAGAGGGTTGTGACGAAGGACCAGCCGATGACACTTCAATCGGCTTCCAAAACATAGGGCCTACCAGACCAGCTGCCCCCCGAGCCTCAATCGAGGCGAGGATAAAGGTGAGGATGTTGATCATCCACCATGTCAATCCAGCCAAACTTGCCCCCACTAATCGATCGCCTCTTCTTCCGTTGAAAGCCATTGTCATGAACGAATCATCAACGGCTTAATGAGCAAAAGGCTGCCGCCTGCCAGAACTGACGCTTCTGACAGCACTGCTGAACTGGCGACCCTGCAAGGGGTTGAAAATCCTCGAAGAAGAGGTCCAGGCACCAAGATCGGCTCCGCTGAAGAAGAACACGCAGCGGGTAGATCCTGTATAATCTGTGCTAGAGTCGATGGCTGTGCATCGGCTGTACAGCATGAAAAAATTTTACGGGCCGATTTTCTATCGGCCCCCAATATCTTACTGCGCATGTATAGCACATGTTCCTCTACTTAGGTGCCCCCCGAGCCGATTCTGCCAGGTTACTGCGGATATCGGCTCTGTAGTTATCCAAGGCACTGTCTTTGAACGTCGGCTCCAGTAGGACTAAAGTTTACTCTCATCAGCCGACGTAAAACCGCTGCCCATTAGATCAACGTTGGACACAGGCAGATCGTTGGTTAAGGATAATTTTGGCCGATTGCTGGAATCGGCCTCCACGTAGATTGCATCGTTCAATGAAGGCATGTAATGTTCCTTCATAGATCCTCGGGGCCGATCCCAAGGATCGGCCTCGCCATGTTTGTCCACAGGTTTGCTCTTGCTATATTGTCAGGCCGGTGGCTAAGACCAGCCTAACCCCGTTCTTCATAATGTCGATGCGCTCGCAGTCGTCCAAATTGAGTGCATCGCTTAATCCTGGAGCACTAAGCTCTGTTGGAAGGATGAGCACCATGTTCGTACGGCCCGTGTTTCATCATCGCTCTCCTTTGCTCGAGACGCCACTCTTTCTTTTGTGGCCGACCTTCTTCGTCCAGTTCGCTGAATTTTAGCGGCCAGGTCAGGCCGCGCCTTCCTCGAGCGTGTGCGGGTATAACCTTTCGGCTTCCTCAGGACCACGTAGTACGCTGAACCCTACGCTTTGGGAGCGGCTGAGACCGTCGGGGCACCACCTTGGCCGGTGGCACTTATCTTCTTCTTCATCATTGTCTTCCCATTCCTCGAGATCTTCCTCTCGAGAGGACCGGCCGTTCTTGTTACGAGGCGGGTGAGGCCTAGGCGCGAACACGGACACGTTATTGCATCCTTCTTCTTCGAGTCATTCCTCGGCCAGTTGCCGATTGTAGGCAATCGGTTCATTCCTGAATCCCAGCAGTGCTTGAAGAAGGGGCAGTCCCGGTGCCTATCAACGTCGTCTTGCTCTCTCGCCTCTTCCTCGGTGTGGCGCTCATATCTCTCCTGCGTGGCGTTCACGCCGGCGATGTCTCCTAATGTCCTAGCCGGACGATCTCTTTCGTCATCGTCATCGTATCGTCAGCGTTGGTCGTATTGACTCACATATTTGTTGAGGAGGTGATCGGAGAGGGGTCGTGGTATCGTATATTCTTCACTTCTCCCTCTGTGATGTCGTGCCATCGTGACGGGGCCGATCGCGTGGAGCGGCTCCCTCCGTGTCCTTGCTAGAGCAGCTGCCCTCGTCTCCATCCTTACCAGATTGGTGTCCAGATCCTACCATGTTGATATTGAACGAATCTGGTCGGCACCCTCTGGGTAAGTGCACTCCACCATGTTAACGGCGGAGGGAAAGGGTGTGTGTCGACTTTCATGGCGTACTGGCTGAAGATTAGACGCCCTTGTTATCGCCATTTGAATCTGCCCGACGCCACACCACTGCCCACAGGTCGTTGGTGGGATCGGTGAACGTGTTGCTCTGCCGTGTGGCTTCCCGTTCAGCTCTGTGACAATGGGGATCTTGTGGCCTTCGGGTACACTATTGCTTCTCCTTGAGTAAAGGTCGAAGATTTGCTCAGTTTTAGTTACGTCAAAATCAAACCCTCTAGGCGGACCTGGTTGCTTAACCCATTTGCAGGACGGGGGTTGCCCCCGAGTCCATTCAGCCACTGACCACGCCCATCTCCTTGGAGCCTTCATCTTCATCGGCCTCAACCAGGACCACCGCCCGATTTGTCCTGGTAAACATCTAGGTGGCGCTGTTCATATGCGACAACACGCACCATGTGCGCCAGGGAAGGGTAGTCTGCTTGGGAGGCCGTGCGCCAGAACTGATGATGCGAGACCCACACGCCAATTCGGCTCGCCTCTTTCGATCCAGCGAGCCGAATAGCATGGGTTCCTTAGATTGCAGCGACGGACGTGTTCTGCACGGTTTCTCACGCTTCTGACGTATTTGTGCTAAATCGGCTATGCCGGCCTCGGAAGCCTCTGAGTGATATTGTTCGTGGAACTGCTCCTCCAACTGCTTCCAAGTCCGGATCGAGTCTGGCGGTAGCGAGGTGTACCACCCGAAAGCCGATCCTGTGAGGGACTGTGCGAAGAACCTCACACGCAGCTCATCTGACGCTGAGATCATGCCCAGCTGTGCCAAATATCGGCTCACATGCTCGATGGGGCTGGAACCATCTGACCCATTAAACTTGGAGAAGTCTGGGAGCCGATACTTGGGTGGTAGCGGGATCAGTTCGTACGCGTTGGGGTACGGCTTGGAATAGCCGATTGTCCTCCTTTTCGGCACCATGCCGAACTGGTCCCTCGGGATCGTACTGATCTAATCCGCGGTGCTGGCTGTAGGAGTTGAATACGAAGATTAGCCGGAGTGGCGTGTAACCGACCATGCTTGCTTTTCCAGCTCCCCGAACCAAGCGCAGGGGCTGCGCTGCAGGAGGTTTGTGGGGTGGCATGCTTGGTTAGCCACGTGCGCTTCTCAAGATCTGTCCACAGCTCACTCTGTCGTTCCCGAGAATTCCCTCTTTGTTGCGGTCACGGTTTAATGCCCGATTCTTGCGGTCACGGCACGTATGTGCACGTGTGCGTGAGGGATCTCCTTGGCGCCTCATGCAAAAATTGGTGGCCCACTAGGTCCACCACCAGTCTTGTAGACGACGTGTCTTTGGCCGAATCCGACACTTCCGGCGCTGCCGAGCAAATGGCTGTGGTGGACAGGACTGGGTAAGTATCTCTGGTAGTCGGTAGTCTGACGAAGAATGCGATGCCTCATGATCTCACAGACCACCGAAGAGCGACGCGCTCCAAAGTGTTCACCGGCTCTCGGAATGGCGGTGTATCGAGTGGCAGGCCACCATGTGGTTCAATCTCACCGACGCGGGGACTGGTGCGTTCTTCGACGGGGCGGACAGATCCGCTCCATCAAACGCACCTTCAGGGGTGAACCCTTTCCACTGACGCCGTGCGGCGGTTCTGTGAAAAGGCCGATGAGGTAGGCCTCGAGGGTGCTTTGACCTCGTCGTATATTCTTGGGCTCTCGGGTCGGGTCGTCGTATGTGGCGCGTGCCCTTCGCCATCTCGGATGTAGATGGCGATGGGGTTGTTGTCGAAGATCCCACCGGGCGTGCGAGAATGTGTTGGCGTCGAAACCTCCGGCGAGCAGCGACGGGCAGCACGGTAGAACCGGGAACAACCTAGGGCTACGGCTGGCCCTGGTCCCTCCAAGCGACGGCCCGCAAGCTCCTGGTACACACGCGCCGATGCTGGTGCAGGGCGTGCCACCTGACCTATGGTCAGGAAGGAGTGGATGATGCCTCGCTTAGTTTCATAGCATACACGTAAACATTAAATACGAGCCTCTGATGAAACTCTCGGGTTATCTGTGAGATGGCTCAGAGCCGATACACCCACATGATTAAATGCAGGTGCCCATGATATATGGTGGTCCTGTGATCGAATAAAAGCTAAAACAACCTACACAGATTTAGGGTTTTCACCGCATAATCGGAACATCCCTACTCGTGATTGAGCCTCGCGGCCCCACGTGCGAGTGACAGTGGCCGACCCTAGGCTAAGGAATGACCAACACAAAGTTGATCCTAGGAACATCCTGTCTAGGGCTAGCAAACTACACCCTCCGCGCCGCTGGATCCTTCAACCCGTTTGTAAGGCCTAACGATGCAGATATTAAACCTTAATCCTTGCGAGCAAGGAGCAATCATGTGAGATCGGATCTGCGAGATGCGATCAAGCGGGGTGCCTTCACCTAAGATAGGTGTAAGGGGGGCGTCTCAGGGTTGCACGATGATGACAGCATATGATACGAAGAACAATGCTAACCCTAACACGTCTAAGATAACTACGTTGCTCGCCATCAAAAAGGCTTCCGCCGACACGCATGGACCTGAAGATAAACTTATGCTTGCCTAGATCGCAGAAACGATCTAAAATGACATGTCTTTACCGGAAGAAACCCTCGAGTTGGGGGAGTTGGCGGTGCGCCGAGATTGGTTTGTGAACGTTGGTTGTTGTTTTTATTCCATAAACCTAGATACATATTTATAGTCAGGGGACTTTCTAATTTAGGCGTGCACCTAACCGTGCACGGGTCAAACTCTATCTTTTAATCTAGATAAGTCTACTATATTCTGAGATACAAGGGCAAACTTGCTGACTTTGCCTCTTGAGCCGATTGTGTTCTTCCATGCATATTCTTCAAGTCCATTTTGATCGCAGCCCACCTCTGACTCGGTCAAATCCGGGTGATAACACCGATTACATCAGATGAATCTCAATCATGTAAGGCAGCTCATGAGATCATTGTATTAGAGTACATGAGAGATACCAACTAGCTACGGCTAGAACCCGTAGTCCATGGGGGAACTACTCACGGAGCATGATGGAGGCGGTGGCGTCGATGGAGATAGGGGCACTTCCCGATCCGTGACGTCTTGAAAGCAGTCTGTCCCCCCGGGTGGGTTTCGCGGTGCCGGTGGCGCCCCTGGAGTCTTTGCAGGTTTCGTCCAATTGGTGTCGTTTTTAGGTCGAAAGGGGGCTTATAGGCGAAGAGGCGGCGCGGGAGGGGCACCGGGGGCGCCTCCCATGGCGACGCAGCCCAGGCCTAGGCCGCGCCCGAGTGTGGTGTGGTGGCCCCCTAGCCCCTCTCCGACTCTCCTTGGAGTGTTCTGGAGCCTTGGGGAAAAATAAGATATTTGGTCTTCGTTTCGTCGAATTCCGAGAATATTGCCGAACAGCCTTTCTGGAACCAAGAACAGCAGAAAACAGGCTGGCACTTCGGCATCTTGTTAATAGGTTGGTTCAGATACATAAATCATTATAAAGTGTGAGCAAAACATGTAGGAATTGTCATAAAACAAGCATGGAACACTCGAAAGAGAAATTATGAATCTGTTGGAGACGTGTCATCTAAAGCTTGGTTCTGCTTTCCCGAGTAGGTAAACGTCAAAAGAATAATTTCTGTAGTGACATGCTACTTGCATAACCTCTTGAGCATACTATTGTAAAGCATATGAGATGAATGAGGTGACTCAAGGCAATGGTCTATAGTTTGTTTAACAAATAGATAACATATAGCACAACTTTTCATGAATAATAACTTTCAAGACAAACATCAAAAGTCTTGCATAAGAGTTAACTCATAAAGCAATAAATTCAAAGTAAAAGGCATTGAAGCAACACAAAGGAAGATATAAGTTTCAGCAGTTGCTTTCAACTACAACATGTATATCTCATGGATAATTGTCAACACAAAGTAATATGATGGGTGCAATAAGCAAGCATGTTAGCAAGAATCAATGCCTGAGTTGACACAAGTGTTTACTTCTAAGATGGAAGGAAGTAGGTAAAGTGACTCAACATAAAAAAAAAGTAAGAGAAATAAAGACCCTTCGCAGAGGGAAGCGGGGATTAAATCATGTGCTAGAGTTTTTCAGTTTTGAAATCATATAGAAACAATTTTGTCAAAGTAAAGTTTTGAGGTGTTTGTTGTTGTCAAAGAATGGTAGAGTGAGCACTCTAACCCCCTTGCCAAGCGCAGACATTCAAAGAGCGGCTCCCATGAAGGCAGTTATCTCTGCAAGGTAGATCATCCTTCTTCTCTTTTGTTTACACACATGTACTTTAGTTTATTTGAGGATGACACTCCTCCCAACTTTTTGCTTACACAAGCCATGGCTACCCGAATCCTCGGGTGCCGTCCAACATTCACATACCATGAAAGGTGTCTATTTGCAAAATTAAGTTGCTTAATGATGAATCAGGGAAAAACATGTGAAAGAGAATTATTAATGAAAGTTAATTAATTGGAGCTGGGAACCCCTTTGCCAGCTCTTTTTCCAAAATTATTGGATAAGCGGATGAAGCCACTATAATTATTATTGGTCAAAATCTGCCTTGAGATTGAAAAGATAAACACCACATATACCTCATGAGCTATAAAATATTGACACAAATAAGAGATAATAACTTTTGAATTGTTTAAAGGTAGCACATGAAGTATTTACTTGGAATGGCAGAAAAATACCACATAGTAGGTAGTTATGGTGGACACACATGACATAGGTTTTGGCTCAAGGTTTTGGATGCACGAGAAGCATTTCCTCTCAGTACAAGGCATAGTAGCAAGGTTGTTGAAGCAAACACAAGTATGAACCTGTACACACCAAAACTTACATAAGAACATATTGCAAGCATTATAAGACTCTACACTGTCTTCCTTGTTGCTCAAACACTTTTACGAGAAAATATCTAGACCTTAGAGAGACCAATCATGCAAACCAAATTTCAACAAGCTCTACGGTAGTTCTCCACTAATAGGTTTTAAACTACATGATGCAAGAGCTTAATCATGATCTACTTGAGAGCTCAAAACAAACGCCAAGTATCAAATTATTCAAGATAATATGAAGCATTTTCTGTTTCCAACCAAATAGCAATAAATACAGCTTCCAACTTTTGTCATGAACATTAAAAGTAAACGAAGAACACTAGTGTTCATATGAAAAAGAGGACGTGTCTCTCCACACAAGGATTGCTGGGATCCGATCTTATTCAAACACAAACAAAAATAAAAAAACAACAAGAGAAAATAAGTAAAGCACATAAGATGTGGCCGAATAAAAAATATAGTTTCACTAGAAGAAACCTGATAAATTGTTGATGAAGAAGGGGATGCTTGGGCATCCCCAAACAGGCAGCTTGAGTCTTCTTGAAATGCAGGGATGAACCACCGGGGATCCCCAAGCTTAGGCTTTTCCCTCTTCTTGATCATATATCATCCTCCTCTCTTGACCACACCAAACTCAAACACCAAACTTCTTATAAACTTCATTAGAGGGGTTAGTACTGAAAACTTTAATCCACTTTAGTCCTGTAGTGACACACTGCAAGAACTCAATAAAACATCAGCTACAGCTCTCCACGTCTAGAACGCCTTAAAGTCCACAAGAGACAATGCAAAAAGCAGAGACAGAATCTGTCAAAACAGAACAACCAGTAAAGACGAATTTTAAGAGGTACTTTCGTTGCTCAAATAAGAAAACTCAAAACTAATGAAAGTTGCGTACATATCTGAGGATCACTCACGTAAATTGGCGGATTTTTCTGAGTTACCTACAGAGAGACCTACTCAAATTCGTGACAGCAAGAAATCTGTTTCTGCGCAGTAATCCAAATCTAGTATCAACCTTGCTATCAAAGACTTTACTTGGCACAACAATGCAAATAAAATAAAGATAAGGAGAGGTTGCTACAGTAGTAACAACTTCCACAACAAAACAGTAGCAAAATAAAGACATGGGTTATCTCCCAAGAGGTGCTTTCTTTATAGCCATTAAGATGGGCTCAGCAATTTTAATGATGCTCACATAAGAAATAAGAGTTGAAGCAAAGGAGAAAATCAACAAGCAAGTTCAAAACACATTTAAGTCTAACCCACTTCCTATGCATAGGAATCTTGTACACAAATAAATTCATGAAGGATAAAGTGACAAGCATAAGAAGATAAATCAAGAGTAACTTCAAAATTGACCATATGAAGTGTTTTTAGTACCATGAAAAATTTCTACAACCATATTTTCCTCTCTCATAATAATTTTCTAGTAGCATCATGAATAAACTCAACAATATAACTATCACATGCAGCTGCTTTTCATGATTCACAAACACATAATTTTATCAAGCTAAAAAATAATAGGATTAAAACCCCCTTTTATCAATAATATAACAGGATGATTGATCATTCTAAGAGATATGGGACTCCTACATAAAGTCAAGACCTCTCCAATCCTGTTTTCATTAGTAGTACAATTAAATATTATCAAGTAACATAGGACCATCATCTAGAGCTTTATCATAAACATTTGCTAAACAAAACTCTTTAGTACCATGCATTTCACATCAGGCACAAACAAAGCATTATCATAAGATTTATCAAAATAGCATGGATTATCATAGATAACAGTAGGATAATTATTCTCACAAGTTTTACTCATAGGGAATATTTCAAGAGAATCCACAGGAACATAACATTCATCCTCCTTTGGTAAGCATGGAGGACAATCAAATAGTGCAAGAGATAAAGAGTTACTCTCTCACTAGAAGGTTGGCATGGGTAGCTAATCATTCTTCCTCCTTTTTGTTCACCACTCTCCTCTTCTTTTTCCATCAATGAGCTTTGGGTTCATCAATTTCCTCTCTTTCATCGATGAGCTTTAGGTTCATCAATTTCTTGTTCCACTGGTTCCTGAAAATTGTGAGTGCATTCTTGTGCATTAATAAATCTCTCTTTATAATCAATGATATAAGGATTATCGCTGTAACTTTCTATGCAAAAATTAAGGATAGAAGAGACTTAATCTTTAAGGTCTTATAAACAACACAAGTTTCATAATTTTTTGACATGAAGGTCTTTCAGAAGCTCCCATAAATAAAACAAATTGTTGTACCTCTTGAACCCAAGATGAATATGGTTATTCCAATTATAGTTCCATAATTAAAAGCTTCTTCACTAAAGCAACATTGGAATTTCAGATGTTTAGTATACTGTTGAGAGCAACAGTTCATGGCGTTTAAGAAAGATTTTAGCAATTGTATTCAATTTTCTATCACAGCACTCATGACTTTACCGCTCTTGATTCTCTATAATTATTATATATTTCAATAAGCTCCAAATAGGTTGTGGGTTCTCCCATAACAACAGTATTTAATTTTTTGGTTTTTCAATTTTTTATGGATTTTTGGGTATATAAGAAAACAAGGCAAAAACAAACTAGACAAAAGTAAACTAAGCAAAATAATACTAGACAGAAATAAACTAAGCACAAATAAACTAGGAAAAAGTAAACTAAGCAAAACAAAATAAAATAAAATAAAAACAGAGAGAGATGTAGAGTGTACTCCCTAGGTGAACTTATGAGTAGAGCTATGCCTCCCCGGCAACGGCGCCAGAAAAAGGTCTTGATAACCCACAAGTATAGGGGATCGCAACAGTCTTCGAAGGAAGTAAAACTCAAATTTATTGATTCGACACAAGGGTAGGTAAAGAATACTTATAAGCCTTAACAACTGAGTTGTCAATTCAGCTGCACTGGAAAGCACTAGTAACGAGGGTGATGTGAAAGTAACGATAATATGAGAGCAATGATAACGGTAACACAGCAGCAGTAGCGGTAACACAGAGGCAATGGCACCGGAAATAGTTGATACTACTTCCAATGTCATATAGAACAAGTATATGATGATGAAAGATGGACCGGGGTTCCCAACTATCTTCACTAGTGGTAACTCTCCAATAACAAGTGTTGGGTGAACAAATTACAGTTGGGCAATTGATAGGATTGAAATAGCATTAAGACAGAACATCAAGATTATTAATCATGTAGGGCATGTTTTCCATATATAGTCATACATGCTCGCGATGAGAAACTTGCATGACATCTTTTGTCCTACCAGCCGGTGGCAGCTGGGCCTCTAGGGAATCTACTGAAAATTAAGGTACTCCTTTTAATAGAGCAAAGCATTAACACTTAGTGAAAACATGTGATCCTCACATCTAAGCCATTCCCTCCAGTTATCCCGATTTCTGTCACTTGGGCCTCGGGTTTTGGACATAGACATGTGCAAACAACTTGTAGATACAATCCTAAGCAATAATTATAGAGCTTAAATCTAGATCATGCCACTCGTGCACTGGTGACAAGCATTAAACACAACAAGATTGAAGCAACAAAACTTCACAGACTTTATAGATAGACTAATCATAATGTAACAATCATCGGATCCCAACAAACACAACACGATTACATCGGATGAATCTCAATCATGTAAGGCAGCTCATGAGATCATTGTATTGAAGTACATGGGAGAGAAGGTAACAACTAGCTACAGCTAGAACCCGTAGTCCATGGGGGAACTACTCACGGAGCATGATGGGGGCGGTGGCGTCGATGGAGATGGCCGGGGAGCACTTCCCCGTCCGATGGCGTGCGAACGGTCTGTCCCCACAAGATTAGAGTTTCGTGATGGCGGCGGCGCCCTGGAGTCTTTCTGGAGTTTGGTCAATTGGTATCGCGTTTTTAGTTCGAAAAGGGGCTATATAGGCGAAGAGGCGGCGCGGGAGGGGCACCAGGGCGCCCTCCCCACCGGCGCGGCCCCCCCCCTGGCCCGCGCCCGGGTGTGGTGCCTCCTGGCCCGCCTCCGACTCTCCTTCGGTGTTCTGGCTTCCGGGAAAATAAGATATTTGGTCTTCGTTTATTGATGTGAATATTGCAGAACAACCTTCTGGAACCAAAAGCAGAACAACTGACCTTCGGTATCTTGTTAATAGGTTAGTTCAGGAAAATGCATAAAATCATTATAAAGTGTGAGCAAAACATGTAGGAATTGTCATAAAACAAGCATGGAACATCAGAAATTATAGATACGTTGGGGACGTATCACTGTTCCTGACAATAGATAAGTAGTATACCGAATCTTCTCCTCATCGTTGCATCCAACGGTCTTCAATTTCCGTTCCGTATCCAAGAGCCAGTCTTCAGCATCCATTGGTTCTGGAGCTGATGTGAAAGGTAGTGGTCTTTTGTTTTGAAAGTCTGATAGGGTTACTCCCTTGCCTTCATTACCATTATCGTTGATGACTTGGGTAAAGAAATCTTGCATGTTCTTGCTTTGACTTTCCTGGTACCTCCTCCTATCTTCTTCCATTGCCCTCATGTATTGTTGGAAATCTGGATGCATCATTGGGTGTGGTGGTGGTGGTGCATTCTCCGCTCTAGCTGCTGCATCTGCCTCCTCTTTTTCTCTCGCCTCCCGCTCTCTCCGAGCATCTTCGGTTTCAACTGACGCCATGTTCCCCTAGTCCCGTAACAAAGAGCGATTACTCATAATTACACCATGCAAATGTTTTCTGAGCTCAACCCATTGCCCAGAGCTAGTCACACAATGAAATCAAGAAGAAAATCCAAAACAAACATTTATTACGCATATACTTTGTATATTACATAACATACACACTTATATTACATGTGGTACATATATAACCACTTATTTGGCTTAAAGCCCAAGCCAACGGAATTTAAAATACGTTCTATTACAATACCACCTATACTACTTTGATCTTCCTTGGAGCTCTACTCCTCATCATCATAACTCGCCTCCGCGTACATCCCTGGGGTCCATCCGGTATAGCAATTCGTCTTCCGAACACCGTCCGGAATGAAAGTCCTTCCAGTAGGTATGTAATCTGAATCGGACGAAGTGCCGAGACAGAGATCTGTCATGCCAAAGTAGCTGGATAATGACTCATATGTATCCCCAGTAGGATACAGCTCACCTTCTTCTGCCATCCATGGAGGATTTCTATTCACTTGACCTCTCATCTTCTTCTTCTTTTTCTTAGTTCCAGAACTCTCACCTACAACGTACTGGGATGTTTTGGGTAGTCCCATCTCCAGATCTAAAGAAATGGAGTTGGTGTCTTTCTCTTCCTGCCCAAAGCTTTGGTTAACGTCTTGGTTAACCTCGCCTCCTTCATCCTCTGTATCACAAGTGATGGGTTCTCCTTCATCCCCAAATGGTTCCCCGAAATACGTCTCAAACGTATCTATAATTTCTTATGTTCCATGCTACTTTTATGATGATATTCACATATTTTATACACACTTTATGTCATTATTATGCATTTTCCGACTAACCTATTGACGAAATGCGAAGAGCCGCTTGCTGTTGCTGTTTTTGGTTTCAGAAAATCCTACAAAGGAAATATTCTCGGAATTGGACGAACAATCCCACGGTCTTATTCCACGAAGCTTCCAAGACCGAAGAGCATACGAAGTGGGGCACGGGCGGCCAACCCATGTGGGCGGCGGCCTGCCCGGGCCCGCGCGAGTCCCATGGTGTGGGCCCTCGCCGCCTCCAACCCTACCCTTCCGCCTACTTAAAGCCTTTGTCGCGAAAACCCCTGTACCGAGAGCCACGATATGGAAAACCTTCAGAGATGCCGCCACCGCGAATCCCATCTCTGGGATTGGGGAGATCTTCTCCGGCACCGCCGGAGGGGAATCATCTCGGAGGACTCTTCATCGCCAAGGATCGCCTCCGGATCGATGTGTGAGTAGTTCACCCTGGACTATGGGTCCATAGCGTAGCTAGATGGTTGTCTTCTCCTCATTGTGCTATCATTGTAGATCTTGTGAGATGCCTATCATGATCAAGATCATCTATTTGTAATGCTACATGTTGTGTTTGTTGGGATCCGATGAATATGGAATACTATGTCAAGTTGATTATCAATCTATCATATATGTGTTGTTTATGATCTTGCATGCTCTCCCTAGTAGAGGCTCGGGCCAAGTTGATACTTGTAACTCCAAGAGGGAGTATTTATGCTCGATAGTGGGTTCATGCCTCCATTAAATCTGGGACAGTGAAAAAGTTCTAAGGTTGTGGATGTGTTGTTGCCACTAGGGATAAAACATCGATGCTTTGCCTAAGGATATTTGTGTTGTTACATTACGCACCATACTTAATGATTGTCTGTTGTTTGCAACTTAATACCGGAAGGGGTGCGGATGCTAACCCGAAGGTGGACTTTAATGATCTTGGATAGCGGTCTATGTACTTTGTCGTAATGCCCGATTGAATCTCACTTTACTCATCATGATATGTATGCGCATTGTTATGCCCTCTCTATTTGTCAATTTCCCAACTGTAATTTGTTCACCCAACATGCTATTTCTTATTGGAGAGACACCACTAGTGAACTGTGGACCCCGGTCCAATTCTTTTACATCTGAATACAATCTACTGCAAACATTGTTCTTTAATGTTCTTCGCATACAAACATCATTTTCCACACCATACATTTAATCCTTTGTTTAGCAAGCCGGTGAGATTGACAACCTCACCGTTAAGTTGGGGCAAAGTATTTGGATTTTGTTGTAGGGTTCCACGCTGGCGCGGGAATCCTGGTGTTGCGCCGCACTACTCCCGTCACCAACAACCTTCACGTGCTCCTTGACTCCTCCTGGTTCGATAACCTTGGTTTCTTATCTGAGGGAAAACTTTATTTGTACGCATCACACCTTCCTCTTGGGGTTCCCAACGTGTGTAATAACGCCAACCCAGTCAATCGATTGGTGACTCGGAGCAGTTTAGGTTCGAATCATTGATTCATACGATACTGACACATGTGGATAGTGTGGGACAAAGTTGGGTGTGAGTGGGTCTCTCTGGGGCAACTGGTCACTCAAATCTACATAGCTGTTTAGGCTAAAGAAAGGTGTAGTGTGTTGTGGTTGTGCCCTCAGATCACGCATCCGAGCTTGGACTTTATCAGGGTCCGTGAACTCAGCTAGCATGTGAACAATCTCACCCCTCTTCTTCATGTGTAAAAGGTACATCGTGGTCAATAAAGACTTACAGCTATCCATGTGTTGTGCTGCAGCTTCAGGACTTGTGTGTGCTAACACCAGATGATTCAGAGTCATCCTCTTCCTCGGCATGAGGTATATGAGAATACTCCGAACATAGTTCTACTGACTTGTGCTGCCTTATCTCAAGGATTGCCTTGAATAGGGCCATGTGATAGGCTGTGGTGATGGTTTTGGCTTCTCCGTATGGCATTATACGACTCATCATCAGTTGCATCGGTAGTTGGACCGATACTCTGCACTTGGCTAGGATTTCCCCATCATAATAGGTATACTTGATAACAGGTATCCGTGTATCACAATGGAGTTCCTTCAGCATCCCACGCAGAAGATCTGTGATTGGTCCATCATAATAACCGAGCCAACCCTCGACCTTCCTCAAAGTCCTCTTAGGAAACGTGTTCGCCATTATGGCTGTATACAAAAATAGAATATTAGTAATGATGATGTATCATAATAACTATAATAAAGAATTATCGCACTAAAAGATATGGTTTTACTATTCTCATGTGAATAATCACCATATTTCTAGAGAATCATTTACTATTTCTACTTGACACCTACAGGTTTCTTCCCTATACAAGGTTTTTCCAACCTAAGGTCGCAACATTTGCTCTGATACCAGCTGCGGTGACCCAGCATACCACTGCATGTTGTAGTATAGAAGTCGTTGATATGATCTTTGTGAAGGGACTTCTTTACAATTGCCATATCCCTCAGAGTGGTACAACAGAAACATTGCAGGTCATAACACTCCATATAATTATTACAAACATTGTCTTAACAAGTTGGCATTCTCACAGGTCCTATGAGAACACCCTAAGATACTACTGAAGTACGATTACAACTCACAACCATATATGAAAGAGAGCTCAGCAACTTATGTAGGTAAGTTCTACGCTGCTCGGCTCTATGATACTAGGGTATATCACTACTCCTCCACCTCCGTGTCATCGGGTCCATAGACTATCCCATAGTCTACTCCTTCAACTCCTCCGGTAAGATCAGGTTCCTCGTAGACCAGCTCGTAGCTCCCTTCTGGTGCTCCATCGGCGATGGCCTCCACTTCTGTATCACAGTCTAGCAAGGGTGTCGAAAGAAAGTGAGTACAGAGGTACTCAGCAAGTTAAAAAAAAGGTGTTTGATGCACTAGCTACGACCATTGATCAAGAAATCGCAGGTCAATGCATGTTTTGAAATCATTTCTTCAAAAGGTTGCTTTTATTATGAAAACTATGCCCGTGTTTCACAGTTGACTGAAACTGTGGAGTTCCTTTCTGCCGCCTTCGCAGCTCCTTCCCCCAACAAGGAGTGACAGCAACAATTTGATACACTCGCAGGTGCTTTTTCCCATAAGAGATCCCATCCTTTTTGCCATCCGAGGGACTTGCCCCCGTTCACACTTCCCTTTGGTGTGAGGCTAGGTATGAAAATCCAAGCCCATACCACCTTCTCGCACTGCAAACCCGCCTCGTACACCCCCAGTAGACATCTCCCGATCATACGGTTTTACTCACGGTGTACTTTGGACAATCCATCATAGACCGTAGAGCTCGTCATCCACACGGATGGAGATTTAAAAGGCCATCTCAACCTACGGCAGTGCCTCCAGCACCCCACAGCTCTACCTGTTGGCGTGCAGGAAAAGATTAGAGCCATTATAGATCTTATGGTTAACGCGGTATGTACGGCGCTAGAATCACTGGACGGCATAATTAATCCTAGGTTAATATAACCCATGCAATGGAACCTCCCACCATATCAACACATACCATGGTTCCATTGCCAGCCACATAGTCATATTCATAGTTGGAAAAGTAACATTCTATTTTCCATGCAGGAATGGTAAGTATATAGCTTTGCATTAAAGTAATAGAAAATACTAGAGTTGGTATGAGCAAGGGTGAACTTGCCTGTGGACTGCGAGATAGTGCAGTTCAATGCAGTGGATGGAACCTGGACCTCGGTTCTGTACGAAGCATCATTGTCCGGTAAGGACAATGTTATAAAATCCAAATAATGCAGTCATGAATGTATTATTTTATGTGGAATCCCTTTACCCCAATTATTTATTACAATTTAGGGTTGAATTAAGATTTATGCCTTTGGTAGTAATTTGCAATTGTTTTTATGTGTAAAAACACTTTAATTCTTATAAAGGAAAATGGTTCAAAGTAATACTACTCTACCTTTGTGATTCATTATTCATTCCAAAATGATTTGAAATAATAGAGTTGCCTCTATATTTTTGGAATAAAAAGAATAGAGTATTTTCCTTTGGAAAATATCTTTCTTTAATAGAAATGACTTGGAATAATAGAATTTCATTTTGAAATGTTTGAAAATAAGTATTTGAACTTATTTGAGATTTTTCCTTGATTTTTAAATACAAGGAAATATTAGTTTAAAATTCCAATTTTTTTAAAAAATCATCAAATTCAAAAATTTGAATTTGTTCCCTAAATTCTATTTCTTATTTTATTCTTGTTCAGAATGATTTTTCATTCACAAATCCAATTTTTCATGGATTTTTAGAGGTATATTTTATTTAATAAAATTTGGTGAAATTCTGGCTATTTTCTAAAATGTGAAAAGACAAAAATACCCCCTGGTCCCTATTGGGCCAGCCCACTTAATTAGGCCCATTGGGACAGCCCACCATGGCTTGTCCCAAAACGGGTCGGTGGCGCCACTACGGCCCACCTCACTCACTCACTCGCTCTCTTCTCTCTCACTCGACCTAACCCTAATCGTTCTGGCGACGCGCGTGGCGATGGCGTCGCCGCCATGGCGCCGCGTGCTCCGGCCACCTCGGTGCTCCCCTGACCTTGCCACCTATATGATCTGAACCGCCGCGCGACGATCTATCGATCTGTCCGCGTGGTTCCTTCGATTTCTTCCTCCTCTGGCGGATCGCCTCCTCTCTGGATCTCGTGGAGAATCGCCTTCGGCGACTGGTGATCTCCGACGAGCTCGCGTCCTCGCCGTCGACGTGTGCGCGTCTCTGAGACTGACCTCGCGCGGGTGCTGTGCTCGCAGCGCCTGTGGCTCCGTCTCTGCGGTGCTCGTGGTGTTCGTCGGCGTAACGCCGCGACTTCCCGCTTTGCAGATGCTGGACGCGCGGGCACTGCCTCGCCATGCCATGGTTTACTGCCGCCGGTTAATGGTAGGTCTCTGCTCCTCCTCCTTCTCAACTCCATCTCTGTGCGCCTCCCATGCCTCTGTGCTTCTTCTACCTCTTGCTCTGCGGCCTCCTGATGATCCTATGATCAAGCAGAGCGTTGCTGCTGCTGCCTATGCTTCCTATGCTTCCTCTCTACAAGCTCTGGCCAATTAACCAAACTTTGGTTACTGGCCAGTGTGTGCTGCTTTGCTGTGCATGCACTGTGTTGCTTGCTTACTGCTCCTATCATGCTATGAACTTGCTATGCCATGTTGTACATGCTTATGAGCTTGCTTGTGCTTACTGGCATCTTATGCTTGCTTATCTAGGTGTACTGCTATGCATCTGTGACCCTTGTGAATGCCTGTGATGCCTGTGAGGTGCTTCTGTGCCTTCTGTGTGATCCAATAATCCATTGGATCAATTATTTATGTTGGCTAGACTCTCAGTGTTGCTTGACTTTCTTTAATTGATCCATTTGATCAATCAAATGTCAGTGGCTTGGTTTGCTTACTGCTGCTGCTACTCAAGCATGCTATTGCTTCTGTGTGTGTGTGCTGTTGCACTCCCTAGCCTTCTGGACTTGATCCAGCAGCTATGATGCAGTGACATGTGCTTGTGTTGCCTCACAGTGTGCTACTGTCAAAATATGGCATGGATTTGTTATGTATTCATGCTTGAATGAATTAATTAATGATGAACTACTTATGCAGTAATGATTAAATGACTTGCTGTGTATGATTTTGCTTTCCATGATTAATTGGCAAGTAAATGGAGTCTGAATCCCTTTCTGGATAATGATGCTTTGTTATTTGGCTTTGCTTTGGATGGTTCTATGTGTGATGTGACCTCAGTAGCCTTGCTACTGACTGGTTGCTCACATGGTTGGCTAGATTTTGTTGGCTACTCATCTTTGCTTGCATATTTGGGGATCATAATCAATATGAATGCCAATATGCTTGCCTGTGAAGAATTCTAGGGTTTCCTGATGGTTGCATGCTTAGGATCTTGCTGTGTAGTCTTGGTAGCTGCTATACCTTGCAATTCATCTACTGGTGCTATCTGTGCATGAGTTCTAGCTAGTGTATGCATCTGTGCATGATTTCTAGCTTCTGTGCACAAGATGTGTATCTAGATGGTTTCTGTTTTAGTGGCTTCTAGACTAGGTGATCCTTGGTGAAAACCAAGTGATGAACTACCCATTGAGCATCTGCTCAATCCCATGACATATGTCATGCATAATTGATGGATTAGATCCATTGGATCCACTCCAGGAACTAGGTATACCTTGTTCCAGCTCCTAGAGTGAAATATTTTGTTGATGCAGACTGTTTGTGTGTTACAACCCTTCACCTCCAGTTCTTGGTTGATCTTCTCAGGTCACCATGATTTCTGGTGGTGGATTGGTTGTGTGTTGGGTGGTGCTGTTCTTGAGCAAGAACAGGATGAACTATGCCTGTTCTACCTTCAGCTTACCTTGTGAATCCTTATCTGGTCGACTGTGCACTGTTTCTAGGGTTTGTGCCCTTTTATATCATCTCTACTTCTGTTCTTGCAATGCCACACAGGCCTGGCTTGCTTTGGTGACTAGGCCAGTGCATGGCCTTGCTGTGGCTTGCTCAGCACACATGAGCTGTGTGCTCTCATATGCTGAAACTTGAGCCCTGGTGGTGCTCAGGTTTGGTCTGCTGTTGCTCTTATCCTGTGTTGTCCAAGGTTTTGGACATGCACAAGTGTGCAGGACACTTGTTTCTGTCCAAACTGAATTCTTAGCTAACACTAACCCCCTGGCTAGTACTTGTCTTGCTATTTTGCAGGTTTTGAAGATGAATATGACCATGGAGACTTCCTTCAAGTCATTTAGTCTAGGTTTTTTAGTTTAGGATCAATATTGTAATCTTCATTTTCATTTCTGTTTATTTTCCTTTAATTCTTGTATCAAGAATATTGTAAAGACAATGTATATTGTGTTGTGATATCAATAAAGCTCAAGTTTTGCTTATGAGCTTTTGATTTGTGTAATGTTTATATTCCTGAATGAATATTGTATTTATAATTCAATTTGAAATTCAAAGTCATTTGAATTCTTAAGTTGTATTTGAATTGTGAATTCATTTTGTATATTCATTATTATTGCTTATTGTTTAATATTCTCAATGCAATATTACTTGTCAAATGAAATCAATTCCCAAATCAACAAGATACAAAAGAGATCATGTCGAAATTTCCCTAACTCACCTTGCCTAACCCTAATTGCAAAATGAGAGAGAGAACCTCGATCCCTCTTAGGTTTAGTTGCAATAAGGCGCGAAAATTTCCACCGTTTTGCGATGAAATGCACATCCCATTTCTAAATCTTCCCTTCGTTGTTCCTATGTTCTGGGTTATTACAAATGCCAACCATCCAATCACGTATGCCGCACCTAGAGGGGGGTGAATAGGTGCTAACCAATTTTTAGTTCTTTTCAATTTAGGCTTGACACAAAGGTAAATTCTCTAGATATGCAACTAAGTGAATTTACCTATATGACAAGATCAACTACTAAGCAAGATATAGCTAGACAATATATAGTGGAGCTAATAAGGATAGAGGTAACCGAGAGTGGAGCACGCGGTGACACAGAGATGATTCTCGTAGTTCCTTCCTTTTGAGGGGAAGTACGTCTATGTTTGGAGGAGTGTGGTCGCCACGAAGGCCAGACCAACGCCACAAAGGCTTCACTCGAGGTCTCGTGAGCAACGCCAAAGGCCTAGCCGCCCTACTAAGGGATTTCTCGAAGTGGAAAACGGGCCTTTACAAAGTTCTTGGGGCACACATCCACAACCGAATTGGAGACTCCCAAATCTGTAACAACACAACAATAGACAACAATACATCAACACAAATCAACTAGGGATCCAAAGAGAAACACTAGCAAGGGGGCCCTCAAACAAATGAGGTGGAAATGCAAATCGCTTCGGTGAAGATGTAGATCAGGGTCTTCTCCTTCGATTCTCCAAAGATCAAGAGCGTTGGATGGTTGCAGGAGGAGATCTAGTGAATCTTGTGTTTCTTGAAGTGGCTCTAATGGTGAATGAACTTGGGCAGCAATGAGCAACTTGAGCTGTGGAGAAGAAGGGTATTTATACCCCCCACCAATTAAGTAAGATTGTTGACTTTAGGGGCGGAATTTCGGTGTAAGAAGTTGGGGCAGAATTTCCATCTCCCCCCAGGAATTTCGGCCCGCCGATACAAATGTCTGGGCAAAAATCCGGGGGGTATACTGAGAGCCTGGACCGGTCCTTAGCGAAATGTAGTCGTTGCAGACTTTAGGGCTGGAAATTCCGGTGTTAGTTGGGGCCAGAATTTCCGCCCCCTCGACACAAATGTCCGGCCAAAATTCCAGGGGGGGAGGTGTACTGAGAGCCCGGACCTCAGGTCCTTAGCGAAAATTTGGGGGCCGGAAATTCTCATAATTTCCGGGCCGGAATTTCCGGCCTGGAAATTCTAGAATTCTTTCTTTCTTCTTCCTTTTCATCCACGGCTTATTCCCTTTTAATACTTCTCACTTCAAACCATAATGTAGATCATATATGCACACTAAGCCACATTAGATCATCACATATGTTGTTATCAAACACACAAAACATAATTATGAAGATATGTTCGTTCACCCGCTACACACGGGACACTCCTGGCACGCCGGACACAACGAAATGACAGACGAGGAGGGCGCGGGCCCGGCCGCGTCGATTAACCGGACGCTCAACGCCGCCTGCATTAGCAACGGTGCAATTAGCCGGGAAGGAGGCAAGTCGCATTGGCAACGTGTCGAGCAACCGCGCCAACCGCGGAGATAAGGTGCGAACTCCTCGAAAGAGCAACCGCCGCTCTCTTCGACTTATGCGCCGCCGTTCATCCGCGCTCAATAAGACCGTACGTGGGCGCTTTGGATCTTTAACCGGCCGCCATTCATCAAAACCTCTCACAATGAGCGACCTCTCCCAGCTTCCATCTGACACCGACAGCGAGGGCAAGTCTCCAGGATGGCGCCATTGGTGGGACAGAGTCCGGACGCCCAGCGGTGGCGATGATTCCCCGCCGCCACTGGACAGCATGGAGGAATGGCAGGCCGTGGAGGAGGAGGCAGAGGAGGAAGAGTCTGAGGAGGCGACAGTGGCGGCGGCCCGTGCGAAGGCGGAGGCGGACGCGAAAGCCAAGGCCAAGGCCAAGGCGCAGCCGGCGAGCACCAGCGACGACAAGGAGGATACAAGTTCCTCCGACGCATCGACCGACACCGCCTCTTTGGAAGAGGTGACGAGCAGGAAGCGCCACCGTGATGAGGACGGCGAGGCGGGGCCATCAAAGAATAAGTAGTAGTAGTTTAAAAAAATATGTAATTTGATTATGTGTTTTCAAAAAAATTATATGTTATTTGTTTATGTTGCATCGATTTGAGTATTAGTAAAGAGTTTTCTTCTATCTATTAAAATTAATTTTTAAGTTTTGGGGACGCGTTTGGGGACGCGACTGGGGAGCGACGTCCCGCGAACACGGCACGAACAAAACACGTCCCCCAAACGCTCGATCCAACGCGGTTTAGGGGACGGTTTGGGGATACGACTGGAGATGCTCGCGTCCCCCAAAGCGTCCCCCAAAACGCGCCGGATTGAGCGTTTGGGAGCGTGTTTGGGTTCGTGCGCGTTTAGGGGACGTCACTCCCCGACCACGTCTCCAAACAGAATTCGGAAATTTTAAACTTAAGCGAGATTCGATTAGATTCGTCCAAACTTACATAAATTCGAGACAGGGTGACTAAATTTAAACTAAACCTAATCTAGAAGTACTTGCGGTGGCCGGAGGCGTCGTAGTGCTGCTTTGAAGTTGTACATCTCGGCGGTGGCGACCTCACGCAATAGCTCGTCGGCCAGCTAGTCTTTACCAAGCCGCTTGGTCCTGCCCCGCCTCGCCGTTGTCGGTGAGGTCCACGAAGCGACTTGCCGGAGTCGCGGATGGACATAGCGATTCGCCATGTCGATGTCGCCCCTCCGGGCGTCCTTGTCGTTCATGTGGGCCGCGAAGCATCCACCCCGCGACCACAGGCGATCCTCGGGGTCGTCGGCTGGCCGGCGATGGCTGTTGCTGCCGCTCGTACTCCGCGAGCAGCGCCGCCTGCGACGCTTTCCCTCGGCTCCTCCTTCACCTTAGGCTTCGGGATGAGGAGGCGCCGCCGCGCCTCCCTTGCTGCCGCCCGGCACCGGCTGCCGGCGCATGCGCCTGCCGTGTTGACGGGCGTGGCCGGCTCCTTCTTCGCCTCCGTTTGGGGACGGTGAGGCGCGGCTTGATATGACGGGGATGGCATCGATCGCGCGGTCTGAGGAAGAAGAGTGTGAGGAGGACGAGTACGTCGTCCTCCTCGGCTGCCATTGCGGTGGTCCTCCTCTCGAGGAGACGGTGGCGGTGACGACGGCGTCTCCCAACAGCAGAGCGCCGTTGCCGGATGCGCGGATAGCGTTCTCGGGTGCGCCGAACGCCCCGAACGGGCGCGGTCATCACTTGTTCCGGCTGTTAGGCCCGCCCGCGAGCCACAGAGTGTTGTGCATCTCGCGTCGTGCCGCCTTGAAGTACGTCTTCCACCGATCGTCATTGTTGTTGGCCGCCCACGTCGGATCTCGCTCGGCGGCGGTGAGTTGAGCACTTCGGGCCACGTCTTCGTCTTTCCATTGGTCCGTGCCGGCCGGCGCGGCGGACGCCAATCTTGGATACGGCCATCTTCCGGCCGCCCGGCCCCTTGTGGCGCATGTCCACGACGGGACGCTATGGCCCGGCGTGGTACGGCGCCCACGCCTCCGCCACGGTTGGGGCGCGCGTGAGCGTTCGCGGCGATCTTGGGAGGACGCGGGTCGACATTTTGGAGGCGGTGAGGAGAAGAAGATCTGCGAGGGGAGCGGCGACGAGAGGTTTGGGGCTTGATGAGAAATTGGGACGGCTAACGATGTCTCTGATGTGCGACGAGGTGGTTACACGCAATAACGTGGCGCGGATGGCCATGCGGCCATGCCGGCGAGCGCGTCTCTGCGTCGCACAGGGACGAGAGACGTCGTGCGTCGAAGCAGCGGCGAGGTTTAACCTTCGGCCGGCCCGACGCGTCGGGCCCGCGTCGGTTCGCTATCGCTTTCGTTGTGTCGAGGCGTGCGGCGTCACGTAGGATAGAGGACACGCTCGGGCGCCGGGAGCCCATGCGCCTCAGACATATTTGGACAAAAATAGAATTAGGGAATGCGGCTGAAAGCGGTTTTTTGATCGAGTGCCTTTTGAGTGCTGGAGACAACTTTGGTGGAGCCATGTTGGAAGTGCTCTTAGCCCGGCCGATCGAGAAATCGGGCTTGGTTGCTCCTTTGAATTGCGATTATAATTGCCGGAGCGGGTTGGCTAGGCCAGACCTGTCACCATGAGATAAGGCCCCAAGTTGCAAGCACGTGGTGCAAGCAGAACGCAGGCGCATGCCCATCAGCCGTGTCGTCAATGTACCACGTACGACATGGCGATCCGTCCCTTTCCAGTGTGTAGTGGCCTGGAGTTGGGACCGTGTATATGCGTCCTATTAGGATCAGCAGCTTGCCATGCTAGCGATCCAGCCCGCTTCCGAAACCGAACCTGCCTCAGGACTCGGTCACCGCTAAAACCCGAACTTTTTTTTTTTGAAACTGTAATTTCCACTTTATTAAGCCGCCTCATTAAAAACCTTCCAGCCCCCTTAGGTACCCTGGAAGGAAAAGAGTGCGTCGGAAACCTGCTGCCGCAGTCAGTATGGTTACATCCATGGTGATTACAGATAGGAGAAAATCAGGGGGGTCCTCATGCCAGACCAGACTATCTAACCCCTCCGCTCTAGCTGCTAGAGTATGCGCTGCCTCATTGGCCTCCCTAGCACAGTGACAAAAAATAACAGAAGCGAAGCTACGACAAAGAAACCCGCACTCCTCAAAAATGGCCGCAACTGCTCCACTAGAGAAGCCTCCTTCTTGCATGGTTTGCACCACCTCCATGCAGTCAGACTCGACGATCAATTTGTTACACCCAATCTGTCCAGCAAGCAAGAGACCATCACGCAAGGCCATGGCCTCCGCTGTAGGAGCATCAGCAATGTGGGGTAGAGATCGATTGCATCCCACAATGAAGGAGCCATGGCTGTCGCGAATGATAGCACCAGTACCTCCCAAACCTGAAATAGGATCAAAGCGAGCATCAACATTTAGTTTTACCTTGCTCTCTGGAGGTTTCGACCAGCCGCGACGAGCAATACCGCCTCCTCCATGTTCTTTTGCTCTCGCATAATTGGAGGCAAGGGCTAGAATACTCTGTGCAGACCTAGCCGGGTTTTGAACAGCTTCCCCATGAGTTGCCTTACGACGCTCCCACCAGATGTACCAGCACGCAGTTGCGATCAGATCCTTCCTAAACACGTCTTTGAAAGAGGAGCACGTGAAGTTTTATCAAGGAGAAGAGAGCCCAGAACAGAAGATCCATGACGATCAGTGAAGCAAGCCTCGTTTATGACCCCAAAAAGCCCTAGAGACTGCCAAATTTCTTGAACTCGCGGGCACTGAAAGAACACATGCCGAATGCTCTCACAATCTATGGAGCAAAGGGGGCATTGAGCTGATATAGGGACATGTCTATTGGTGAGAACGCCATTGCATGGAATAGCTCCATGAAGGGATCTCCAAATATGGATTTTAATTTTCGAAGGAACTTTGAGTCCCCAGACAATCTTCCAGATAGGAGCTTCAGACGTGCCCATCAAATTTGTTCTGGCCAGTTTTCTGCCATGTTGATACTTCCATTCCAAGTGATAAGCGGATTTGACGGAGAACAAGCCATTCCCTGTTATAATGCAAGGAAACAAAGTCATCCATCATACCTACAGCCAAAGGAATCTGGAGAATCCTTTCAGCATCAATCTGCCAGAAAATGTCTCTAATCAACTCCTCGTCCCATTGTCTGGTATTGTGGTCAATTAATTCCGAGACTTTTGTTAACACAATATTTCCCCTCCGTGTATTAACTTTCCTTGAAGGTGAACTAGGGATCCAAGGGTCATCCCAAATGCTGATATTAGAGCCATCGCCCACACGCCATATGTGACCCTTCTTGAAAGTTTGAATTCCCGACCAGAGGCTTTGCCAAGTATAAGAGCTCCCTTTTTTCAGAGGGCAATTGAGAATATCTCCATCTGGAAAGTACTTAGAACGCAAAACCCTCGCGCAGAGAGATTGAGGTTCCGAAATCAGACGCCAACATTGTTTAGAGAGCATAGCCAAATTAAAACATTGCAAGTCTCTGAAACCTATGCCTCCCTGAAATTTTGGAATCGACATCTCCCACCAAGCAAACCAATGCATATGCTTCTGTTGTTCATCATCTCCCCACCAGTATCGGGACATAGCAGTAATTATCCCATTGATAATCTGTTTAGGAAGTTTGAAGACAGACATGGCATAAGATGGGATTGCCTGACAGACCGCCTTAAGCAAAACTTCTTTCCCTCCAAGAGATAACATCTTCTCGATCCAACCAATTAACTTCTTACAAATTTTATCAATAAGGTGTTGAAAGCAATCTGTTCGGTCAACTCCAACAATTGGTGGTAGACCAAGGTATTTGTCTGTGATCGCCTCAGTCAAAATATTTAGAGTTGTGCAGATTTCCTCCTTCACCTCCACACGAGTGCACGGGCTAAAAAAGACACTTGATTTAACTGACAATCATCTAGTGCATCATGAAAGCCCTTACAAAATCTATCAGGCCGAACACGACCTCCCTCCTTCTCATAATTGAAAAGGATCTCATTCAGATCCCCCATAACAAGCCAAGGAAGACTATTCCGCTGATGAATATTTCCAGCCTCTTCCTCCGCATTGATCATAGCAGTAAGACCCTCGGCACATAAAAGGAAAAGGTAGGGTGAGAGGGGGTCACCTTGACGAAGACCCCTAGTAGGGATAATCAGATCAGATTCACCATTATTGAACCTCACCCTATACCGAACAGAGGTAACACAAGACATAATGAGACTCACCCAATCAGGATTAAATCCAAGCTTGATCATAATATTCTCCAGAAAACACCACTCTACTCGATCGTAAGCCTTATGCATGTCCAGTTTAACTGCACAAGACCCAAACTTCCCAGACCTCTTATTCTTAATAGCATGGTAGGATTCATAAGCCACCAGGAAGTTGTCCGTTATAAGTCTGCCGGGGACAAAAGCACTCTGTGTGGGAGAGATAATATCCGGCAGTAAACCTTTTAATCTATTAGCAATAACCTTCGAAATAACCTTGTATATCACATTGCAAAGGCTAATAGGGCGAAATTGAGTAATAGTCTCTGGGTTCTCAACTTTTGGTATCAAGACAATGGTTGTATCATTCCAACCATCTGGTATAACTCTTGAATTAATTGCGGCCAAAACCTCTGTATTGAGGTCTTGCCAATAATATGCCAAAAGCGTTTGTAAGAAACAGCATGCAGTCCATTTGGATCGGGGGCTTTTAAGTCACATGTTGAAAGGGCTTTCTTTACCTCCTCTCTTGTATAGAGGCCATGAGCACCTCATTCATACTATCATCATTTCATGGCTTCACTTTATCAGCCCAGCTTATCTGGTCCCGGCGACACGAGCCTTGATGAAAAAGGTGTGAGAAATAATCGGATGCTAGAGAGCGCGGTGATCTTGATCCTGCACTCCGAGCCGCCATCGTCCACGTTTTGAGTTTTTGATGAAATTCTTCCGTTTTGCGGCCCGAGATGCAAAGCCATGAAAAAAGTTGGAATTACGAGTGCCCAGCCGTGACGAGCCGGTTCGCTCGGCCACGTTGTACCCAATATAATTCCTCTTGTTCTAAGAGGTCCTCAATTTGATCTTGGATCACTCTCTGCTGTACCAACGATTCTTCAGATAGCGGACCAGCCAAGATAACATTTAGTTCTTTCTGCAACATCTTTGCCTGGCCCCCTCCGTTTGTTTTTATCCCAAGAATGCAACGTGTTATGGACCTTCTCAGTTTTGCGAGCCAGAGACCAGTCATGAAACTATTTTGCTTGATCCCAAGCCGTCTGGATAATAGACTAGACTGATTCCTAACAAAGCGACTGAGCTTCAAACTTGGGTCTAGCTCGTTGAGGTACATGAGGAATGGTACGAAATTCCGTATCAACTGTAATCGGCAAACGACATTGAGTTCCTTCTGCAACTGCTTCAGTCTATGCCTGGGCCCCCTCAGTTCGTTTTTATCCCAAGAATGCAACGTGTTATGGACCTTCTCAGTTTTGCGAGCCAGAGACCAGTCATGAAACTATTTTGCTTGATCCCAAGCCGTCTGGATAATAGACTAGACTGATTCCTAACAAAGCGACTGAGCTTCAAACTTGGGTCTAGCTCGTTGAGGTACATGAGGAATGGTACGAAATTCCGTATCAACTGTAATCGGCCGGTGATCAGATTTCCCAAAGTCCTCGCGAGTAACACCGTGGTTAAGAAATAGGTCAATCCAGCTCTGGGTAGCCAACACCCTATCGAGTCTCTCTCGTATACGTCCACGTCGCCAGGTGAAAGGATCACCTGCATAACCAAGATCCTGCAGGTTGCAATCAGAAACAGCATTCCTAAATGCTTGCATGCATCTTTGGGGCCTCATATTTTCCCCTTCCTTTTCATGACCATACATAATTTCATTGAAATCCCCCGCAATGAGCCACGAGAGTCCAGATTTTGCGTGTACTTGATGACCCACAAGTATAGGGGGTGTATCGTAGTATTTTTGATAAGTAAGAATGTCGATCCCAACGAGGAGCAGAAGGTGTTGACAAGCAGTTTCGATGAAGGATTCACTTTAGGAAATGCTCACAGACAAGTATTCGGGGGGTTTTAGTGTAACAGGTGAATAAAATACGAGTAAGTAAAATGCGAGAGTAATAATTGCAGCCAGTGGCCCAATCCTTTTTCGCACAAAGGACAAGCCGGTTTGTTTACTTATAATGACCAAACGTTCTTGAGGACACACGGGGATTTAGTCTAGTGCTTTCGCTTCATGTGGCTGATTAATCTTCATTGTTTGATAAGTGTTGTGTGGGTGAACCTATGCTAATGCACCGCCCTTCCTAGGACTAATACATACTTGTGATTATACCTTGCAAGCATACGCAACTACAAGAGAAGTAATTAAGATAAATCTAACACAGCCTTAAACTCAGATCCCTCCTGCATCGATATACCAACGGGGGTTTAGGTTTCTGTCACTCCGGCAACCCCGCAATCGGCAAACGAGTACAAGATGTATTCCCCTAGGCCCATAAAGGTGAAGTATCATGTAGTCGACGTTCACATGACACCACTAGAAGAATAACACCACAACTTAAAATATCATAACATTGAATATTACTCAACCATAATTCACTACTAACATTTAGACTTCACCCATGTCCTCAAGAACTAAACGAACTACTCACGAGACATCATATGGAACATGATCAGAGGTGATATGATGATGAATAACAATCTGAACATAAACCTTGGTTCAATGGTTTCACCCAATAGCATCAATAACAAGTAGAGATCAATACCGGAAGAGTTTCCCCTATCAAACAATCAAGATTCAACTCTAGATGTGCGGTGACGAGGTGCGGCGGTGGAGATGGCGGTGATGATGATGGAGATGATGACGATGGTGATGGAGATGATGTCGAGCTCGATGGCGGTGACAATGGCGTCGATTTCCCCTTCATGGGAAGGAATTTCCTCGGCAGATTTCAGCCGCTTGCCGGAGAGCTCTTTTCTCTCTGGTGTTTTCGCGCAGGCGAGTGTGACTCACCGCGACTATCCTCTAGGTCTTAGGTTTTTGGGCGAAGATGTACGCGAAGGAGAGGGGGCCAGAGGGGGCTGTGGGCCCCCTCCTCACGGCGCGTGCTGAGCCTTAGGCCGTGCCGGCCTATGAGGAGGGCGCCCTGGTGCCCTCTCCTCCTTTTGGCTGCTGCCGTCTTCTGGAAAAATAGGATTTTTCGGATAATTTCCTTCCATAGTTGATCTTCCAAAATATTGCCTTCTGTCCGGCAGAATCCTGGCTCCGGTGTGCGATCCCTCAATAATCATGAAACATGCAAAATAGATGAAATAACATAAGTATCATCTTCAAATATGAAATATATCAATGAATAACGGCAAATTATGATACAAAATAGTGATGCAAAATGGACGTATCAACTCCCCCCAAGCTTAGACTTCGCTTGTCCCCAAGCGAAACTGAACTCGGTAAACAGGACCACATGTTTATGGAGTGAAGAGTCAATAAATAAAATACGGACAAGAAGCATCATATTCATTCACACAAGACATTCTAATGAGCAACTTCCTCATATATATCAACTTGAAACAAGTAGGGTAATCCTAAATAAAAGTGCATAAGAAATCATAATTGGTGATGGCAAACTTCGTTGTTCGAAGAACAATTAACTGATTGTACTTATCCATCGAGCAGCGCTCTCATGTTAAAGTTTATATGGCACAACTTGCATACTCAATCATAATAATCTCCTCATAATCATCGATAACTTTCAAAGCTATATTCATTCGGATAAAACTTGCACTAAACAAGGAAGAGTAAAAGACATGATGAAGTAAATCACAATATAGATGGTTTGATCACAACAACTCAAATGCTTGCTTAAGATGGAGAGAAATAGGTTTCGACTCAACATAAAGTAAAAGGCAGGCCCTTGAGAGAGCGAAGTTAAATGTGCTAGAGCTTTTTCGGTTTTGAAATCATATAAAGAGAATAAAAGTAACATTTTGAGAGGTGTTTCTTTGTTGTCCTCGAATGGTAGCCGGTACTCTAACCCCCTTGCCCGGCAAACCCGAAGAGCGGCTCCCATAAAGTTTTATTTTTGGTTGGCACTCATTTCAGCCTTTGCTTACACAAACCATGGCTAACGAATCCTCGGGTGCACCTGCCAACAATCTCATACCATGAAGAGTGCCTTTTAGTTTTATTTAGATGACACTCCTCCCCACCTTTACTTTCTCAAGTGGCTAACCGAATCCTCGGGTGCCATCCAACAATCACATACCATGGAAGAGTGTCTATTTGTAAAATTATGAAAGTTAATTAATCGGGGTTGGGAACCCCATTGCCAGCTCTTTGTGCAAAATTATTGGATAAGTGGATGAAGCCACTAGTCCATTGGTGAAAGTTGCCCAACAAGATTGAAAGATAAAACACCACATACTTCCTCATGAGCTATAAAACATTGACACAAATAAGGGATGATAAATTTTGAATTATTTAAAGGTAGCACACGAAGTATTTACTTGGAATGGCAGGAAATACCACATAGTAGGCAGTTATGGTGGACACAAATGGCATAGGTTTAGGTTAAAGTTTGGATGCACGAGAAGCATTCCCTCTCGGTACAGGTTTATGGCTAGCAAGGTTGATTAGCAAGCATAAGAGTTGAGGAAACAAGCAAATATACATGTGATAGAAACAATCATGCATCTTCCTTGTAAGCACAAACAATTTTAACTTCAGAATAATAATATGAGCTAACAAGAAAGAAAGATAATGAAACAACATATCTACATGTATTTCTCTTTTCTACTTAAACCTCAAAGTGTTGTTGCTATTGACCAATGCTAAGTTTGCCAAAACCAAATAGATTAACTCAATGCTCCCAAAGTGATACCAATACTAATAACAAGATCAATCATATAATAGGGATTGCAAACTAAAATAAGATGTGCAATATGTAAATGATAAGACTTCTCATTAATATTCCATAACGATAACTCACACCAAGGATACATAGATAACCAACTAAAGGAGAGATACTTCCACACCGCAACCCATCTTATATGATAACTTCCCTACTCATGATATGGCACTACTTGATAGTAAAAAGTAAAAGATAGTGATGATGTGATACCGCGGCACTCCCCAAGCTTGGAACAAACCAAGGGGATGACAATACCAATGATGAATTACTCCTTCGGTGGTGGTGATGAATCCTTCCCGTGATTCTTAAAGATCTCCTTCAGCTTCAGCTTCCAGTTTGGCACACTAAGACTCGAAGAGATTCATTGTTATATGAAAGTGGCGGTGGCGGCCTTGTGATGGGAATCGAGTAATATTCCAGCATTCTACGAAGTCGGTAATTCTCCTCCTGAAGTATCTCCACTTCTCTTCTTAGAGCACGGTATTGATCACAAAACTCGTCGGTAACCCGTAGAGCTTCTTCCAACACAGGGAAAGAGTCGAGGCTAAGAGCAGGTGGTAAAGGTCCCTGCAAGTTATGAGAGAAATAACGTCGAGTGTCAACAGATCCCACCAAGATTTGCTTACTCCCAATAGCTTGTTGCTCTCGTTTTGACGACACCCTCTTCACTTCTTCCTCCGAAAACCCCTTGCCCTTGTTGTTGGAGGCCATGGTGCTTCTAGATTGAAAACAGATCCTGGCGAAACACTTCGAAACAAAACCGTCGAGAAAACGATATATGGACCTCGGAGGTCGGGGGATTATATAGAATAAATTTTTACGGCAAACGGAAAGTACCGGAGTCGAACAGTCGGAGAGGGGCGCCGGCGGCCTCCTCACGGGCGCGCGGCCTGGATGGGGCCCGCGCCGGCCTATGGTGTGCCCCCTCGTGCGTCTCCTCACTCCGTTTCGATCTCGTAATTTTTCATATTTTCCAAAAACAGTAAAAACATTGTTCGAAAAGAAAAGTAAACGCGAACTTTTATTACCGATCTTGTTACCTATTCAAAGTCGAATCTACACTGTCAATTTGACCTTTGATGAAAACTTCTGGAGTTACCACTCGAATAACATCAACATCTTCATTATAAGAGTCACCTGAGATATAATGCTTGAGTCTTTGTCCATTCACCACTTGTGTGGCATTGCCTTGGAGAGAGCTAATTTTAATTGCTCTGAACGATACACCTCTTCAATGACATATGGTCCTTCCCATTTTGAGAGTAATTTCCTGCAAAAAAATCGAGACGAGACCGATACAATAGGACTTTATCCCCAATATTAAATTATCTTTTGATAATTCTTCTATCATGCCATTTCTTAACTTTCTCTTTGAAGAGTTTAGCATTTTCATAAGCTTCACTTCTCCATTCATCTAGAGAACTCAATTGCAGCAATCTCTTATTACCGGCAAGTTTAGGATCTTTATTTAGTTCTCTTACAGCCCAATAAGCCTTGTGCTCTAGTTCTAAAGGTAGATGACAAGCTTTCCCTGAACCATTTTATACGGTGACATACCCATGGGATTTTTATAGCAGTTCTATAATCCCACAATGCTTCTTCAATTTACTAGCCCAATTCTTTCTATATTTATTAACAGTCTTTTGCAAGATAGATTTAATCTCTCTATTTGATAGTTCTACTTGCCCACTAGTTTGAGGATGATAAGCGGAAGCAATTCTATGATTAATACCATATTTAGCAAGAGTTTCTAAAACCACCATGAATAAAATGAGAACCTCCATCGGTCATAAGATATCTAGGAACTCCAAATCTAGGAAAAATAATATCTAAAAGCATTCTTAAAGAAGTCTCACCATCAGCACTTTTTGTGGGTATGGCTTCCACCCATTTAGTAACATAATCAAGCAACAAGTATATGAGTGTTACCTTCTGAAGAGAAAGGTCCCATGAAGTCAAATCCCCAACAATCGAATGGTTCAATAACAAGAGTATAATTCATAGGCATTTCATTGCGTCTGAGATATTACCAACCCTTTGACATTCATCACAAGATAAAATAAACTTCCTTGCATCTTTGAAGAGAGTTGGCCAATAAAAACCTGATTGTAGAACCTTTCGTGGTTCTATCTCCGGCGTGATGTCCTCCATAAGCACTACCATGACATTTACTCAATATCTCTTGTTGTTCATATTCGGGGACACATCTTCGCAGAATACCATCCACTCCTTCTTTATATAAGTGTGGGTCATCCCAAAAATAATGCCTCAAATCATAAAAGAATTTCCTCCTTTGCTGAGCTGAAAAGGTTGGAGGCAAGTACTTGGAAACAATAAAGTTAGCATAATCAGCATACCAAGGGCTATCTCGCGAGCTCACCTTTATTACAGCCAATTGTTCATTTGGAAAACTATCATTAACGGGAACAGGATCATAAGCAATATTTTCCAATCTAGATAAATTATCAGCAACAGGATTATCAGCACCTTTCCTATCTATTATATGCAAATCAAATTCTTGCATGAAGCACCCATCTAATAAGCCTTGGCTTAGCATCTTTCTTTTGCATGAGGTATCTAATTGTAGCATGATCAGTATGAATGGTAACTTTTGAATCAACAATATAGGATCTAAACTTGTCACAAGCAAAGACTACCGCTAACAATTCTTTTTCAGTTGTAGTATAATTTCTTTGAGCAGCATCAAGAGTTTTACTAGCATAATGAATAACATTCAATTTTTATCTACCCGCTGTCCAAGAACAGCACCTACAGCAAAATCACTAGCATCACACATAAATTCAAAAGGTAAGTTCCAATCAGGAGGTTCAACTATAGGAGCAGTTGTTAAGGCTTTCTTTAGAGTTTCAAAAGCCTCCTTACAATCATCATCAAAAACAAAAGGTACATCTTTTTGAAGAAGATTAGTAAGAGGTTTTGAAATCTTAGAGAAATCTTTAATAAATCTCCTATAAAACCCAGCATGACCAAGAACACTACGAATACCTTTAACATCCCTAGGATAGGGCATCTTCTCAATTGCTTCAACTTTAGCTCTATCAACTTCAATACCTCTCAGAAATTTTATGTCCCAATACAATTCCTTCATTAACCATAAAGTGGCATTTCTCCCAATTAAGAACAAGGTTAGTTTCTTAACATCTCTAAAACTTTATCAAGGTTTAGCAAGCAATTATCAAAAGAATTCCATAGACAGAGAAATCATCCATGAATACCTCTACAATACTCGCAAAAACCATGAAAAATAGCAGACATGCATCTTTGAAAAGTAAGGAGCATTACATAAACCAAAAGGCATACGTCTATAAGCATATGTTCCATAGGGACAAGTGAAAGTGGTTTTCTCTTGATCTTTAGTTTTAACAGCAATTTGTGAAAACCCGAATAACCATCAAGAAAGCAAAATGAGTATTTTTAGATAACCTTTCTAACATTTGATCAATAAAGGTAAAGGGTAATGATCTTTCTTAGTAACCTTATTAACTTTTCGATAATCAATGCATTCTATACCCTACAACTACTCTTTGAGGTATGAGCTCATCATTATCATTAGGTACAACAGTTATCGAGGACCGGAGATACACAGGGACTAACCCATCTACTATCACAATAGGATATATAATACCGACTTCAAGAGTTTTAATACCTCATTCCTTACCACATCCTTCATCTTAGAGATTGAAGACGTTTGAATAATTGTGTGAGCTTTGTAATCAATGAATAATGGCATAATAGCAGATAGGAGAAATCCTCTTCAAGTCATCAAGAGTGTAGCCAATAGCTCTTTAATTTCCTTCAATATTTCCAATAACCTCTCTTCCTCAATCTCGAAAGCTTAGAACTAATAATAACAGGATATATTTTCTTATCATCAATATGAGCATATTTAAGATCATCAGGCAATGGTTTAAATCAAAAACAGGATCTTCTTTTGGTGGCAATGTTATACCTAGATCTTCTACCGGTAAATCATGTTTAAGTATAGGTTGACGAAGGAAAATTTCATCAAGCTCATTTCTTTCTTCCCTAAAAACTTCACTCTCACTATTCTCCAAATGTTGCTGCAAAGGATTATTGGGAGCAAGAGCAATAGATGCACATTGTTCAACTCTAAAATCATTATTAGGTGAATCAGCTTTATAAGGGGTTTTGGCAAATTTAGAGAAATTAAACTCATAAGATTCACCAGCAAATTTAGTCAAAATTTTCTCTTTCTTGCAATCTATAACAGCTCCACAAGTATTTATAAAAGGTCTACCAAAAATGATAGGACAATACTTACTAGCAGCAGAACCAAGTCCAAAAAGTCAGCGGGATATTTAATCTTACCACATAGAACTTCCACATCTCGAACAATACCAATTGGAGAAATAGTTTCTCTATTAGCTAGCCGAATAACCACATCAATATCTTCAAGTTCACAAGAACCAATTTCGTGCATAATCTCCGTGTAAAGCTCATAAGGAATAGCACTAATACTTGCACCAATCTCGCATAAACCATAATAACAATGATCACCAATTCTAACAGAGAGCATAGGAACACTAGCTTTCCTAGACTTATTAGGATGTGAAACAATATTAGAAGCATCTTCACAGAAAATAATATGACCATCTTCCACATTTTCAGTCACAAGATCTTTAACTATTGCAATAGCGGGTTCAACTTTTATTTGTTCTTCAGGTTCTATATGTTTCTTTTCACTTTTATTAACCGCACTATTTATGATAGAGTACTCCTTCATTTTAGCAGGGAAAGGAGTTTTTTCAATATAAGCTTCAGGAATAACATGATCCAAAGTTTCAATTACAACACATTTATTTATAGATGAATCAATTTTATCTTTATACGGTTCATGAAACTTATCAAAATTCTTCTTAGGCAATTCATAATGAGAGGAAAAAGCTTTATAAAGATTTGTAGCAACTTGAGAAGCTTTATAAAGATTTGTAGCAACTTGAGAATCAAGACCATAAGTAGCACTCATATTACGAAATTTATCAGTATCCATAAAAGCTTCAATGCATTTATAATCATAATTTATACCTGATTCTCTATCCTTGTCGTTCTCCCATCCTTCAGTATTCTCCTGGATCCAATTAAGAAGGTCCCATTTAAACTCTTCTTTGTTGCGTGTAAATGATCAAGAAGTATCCAAAAGGTCTTGTCTTGAAAAGAAAGTCTTGCATAGAAATTATCAATAACAATATTACCAGGGAGCTCATGAATGGGGCATTTGAGCATTAAAGACTTCAATCTCCCCACGCTTGGGCAATACTCTCTCCATCATGAGGCCAAAAATTATATATGCGGTTCTTTTGTGAATTTCACTTGGAGGATAGAACTTAGAATAAAATCGGGGCACAATATCATTCCATTCAAGAGAATCCCCATCATCCAATAATTTATACCAATGCGCCGCTTTCCAGACAACGATATAGAGAATAGTTTCTTCCTCACTTCATCCATAGCAATACCTGCACACTGAATAATCCATAATTCATGTAAGAATAGTAAATGATCTCCAGGGTGGACAGTTCCATCCCCTGTATAACGGTTATCCACAACACGTTCAATAATTTTCATAGGTATTTTGTATGGAACCTCTTCCTCACCTGGCGCCTTATCCACTACCTTTGCAGTAGTAGTAGATTTTCCAAATAAACATTCGAGAGAAGATCTCTCCATAATGAATTATAGCAGCAGGCAGAAAAGCACTAACAGTAAAAGTTTCCCTTACCAATTCCACTTACCAATAGCGCTTCACTCCCCGACAGCGCGAAAATAGTCTTAATGACCCACAAGTATAGGGGTGTATCGTAGTATTTTCGATAAGTAAGAATGTCGATCCCAACGAGGAGCAGAAGGTGTTGACAAGCTTTCGATGAAGGATTCACGTAAATGCTCACAGACAAGTATTCGGGGGTTTTATGTAATGAATAAAGTACGAGTAAGTAAAGTGGGAGAGTAATAATTGCAAAGTGGCCCAATCCTTTTTAGCACAAAGGACAAGCGGTTTGTTTACTTATAATGACCAAACATTCTTGAGGACACACGTGGATTTAGTCTAGTGCTTTCGCTTCATGTAGCTGATTAATCTTCATTGTTTTGATAAGTGTTGTGTGGGTGAACCTATGCTAATGCACCGCCTTCCTAGGACTAATACATACTTGTGATTATACCCCAAGCATCCGCAACTACAAGAAAGTAATTAAGATAAATCTAACCACAGCCTTAAACTCGAGATCCTGCTATCCCTCCCGCATCGATATACCAACGGGGTTTAGGTTTCTACTCCGGCAACCCCGCAATTAGCAAACGAGTACAAGATGTATTCCCCTAGGCCCATAAAGGTGAAGTATCATGTAGTCAACGTTCACATGACACCACTAGAAGAATAACACCACAACTTAAATATCATAACATTGAATATTACTCAAGAGTGTGGATTTTGTACACCCAAGCATGGGTGTGGGTGTACTCTTTGCCATTGGTTTGGAGTTGGAGATTCGTGCAAAGTGTAGATGGATGGAACATTTTACTCCACATCTCTCATTTTCATGTCCTGTCACTAGCTCCTTTTCTCCTGGCTTTTCGCCGCCTAACAGGGTCCATGGCTGTTCATGTCAGGGACAGCCACACCCGAGACACGCTGACTTTGTCTAGAAAATAGTAGGTGCCCGGTTCTCCATCCCAACCTCTCTCCCATGGATTCCTCGTGATGCAGCTGCAAAGATCCTTGATTTACCCCGGCCATCTCCCCCGGGGGTGGCAACTGCTCCGTCGTGCAGCGACTTCTCATTTTCCTCCGCGCCGGCCATCTTCTCCAGGTGCGGCGAGAGCTCCGGCGTACCAGCCAACTCCACCTGGCCTCCGGGAGGCGTGCAGTAGAGCCGTCTACGCCGCGGACGCGCAGGCACAGTACGACGTTGTCGTGCGCCGTTGCCGTCGCCACCGAGCCGTCTACACCGCGTCGCCGACGCGCAGCCGCGAAGGTACAGTACATCGTCGCCGTCGCCAGCGAGCCGTCCACACCGCACCACCGAGGCGCGGGTACAGTTTGCTGTCGCCGTGCGTTGTCGCCAGCGAGCGGTCCACACCGTGCCTGCGCCGGCGCGGCTCTCCGGCTGCCTTTACCCGCTGGCCCGGCTGGTCCACCTACCTGTAGCCGCCGGTGCGGCTGCTCCGTATGCCTGTCGCCGACTCATCAGGGACGATGCGATCCGAGGGCCCATTGAGCACGTGATGGCGTGAGCGGGGCAAATGCGTCGACGCGTGCTGGCACAGATGTTGGAGCAGAACGCGCCATGTTGGAGCAGAACGCGCCGGCCGAGTAGCTGCGGCGCATCGGCATCTCGGGCGCCGCGCCCGTCGTCGACGAGGCGCTCCGCCGGCAAGCCGCTGACCACCTACAAGGAAATCCTGCCCGACGTCATCCGCACTGCCATCCTCTCCGACAAGCCCACCGGTGAGTTCCTCAGAAGGTTTGAAAACTCTATGTCACCTATTGCTCCATGACAAGTTTCTCACAGTTAATTCACGTACGCGCAGCTTAGGCATGTCAGGAGGGGAGAGGAAGCTGATGCCGGCGATCATGGAGGAGATGGACCGGCGGTCGCAACTGTACACGGTGCACACCAGCCCCGGCGAGGCCATCCTGTGCGTGGACGCGTGTATCAGAACATGTACACGCAGCTCCTCTGCGGTCTGGTGCACTGCGTCGGCGCCGTCTTCGCCTCAGGGTTCGTCCGCACCATCCACTTCCTTGAGAAGCGCTACGCTCCCTGTGCCGGTCCATCCGCACCGGCGTTCTCGACGAGATAAAGAATCCGGCCGTGCGCGCCGCCGTCGGGCGTGTGCTCCGCGCCGACCGAGCGTTCGCCGATCAAAAATGTATTCAGAATTTTTGTATCCATGATTTAATATTGTCGTGCCCCTCTTGTTTTATGTATGGGTTACTACACTATATGGCTCTTCCTGTGTTCGAATTCATGGAGTCGTCTTCTCGCTCGTGTGAAGACTACGCCATGGCTCCTGTCCTGCCGATGTGTACAGGCCGCCATGCTTTGAGTCAACATGCTCGGTGACTCCCAATTCGTTGTTTTATCAGCAGAGTTTAGACTGGAAGTAACATGTGATGATGTGAAGAAAACAAATAAAACTCATGGATACAAAAATTCTGAAACAAATCATGAACAGAGTCTGTTTCTAATCCTAACGAAATACATAAACATGTTTTTCGAGCACTCCTTAGCATCTCGCAAGCTGGCTGGCAGAGCTCGCTGGTGCTGGCGCTAGTGGCTCTCTATATACCAAGAATTTTGGTCGGTTTTCGTATGCCATCTCTCGCGCGACTCTGCTGTTAGGGGCATCTGCGCGGACGACGGTGTCGACCTCCAGGACGCTCTAGGGTCGACGAGGCCCAGCGGGATGGAGAACTCGTCGACGACGACGCATAGGTCCCCAACAGGCTGCGCTCAAGGTGGAAGGCATGGGCGCCTGCGGAGGCGAGCGCGTCGGCCGCCGATGCAATGGCAGGGCCGCCGCCCACGACAGGCATGCGCAGCAAGCGCGTCAGGAGAAGGATGAAAAGGCATTGAGTGGTCTGTAGAGAAAAAGCCTAGCGATATTTCAGCAGGGAATTTTGGGCAGTCACTTCTCCCCTTTCTTTACTTCTTGATATGCAGAAAGAGAGGCAGCCCGGCTTGCCTGTCTCAGGGAACGAACATGGAGGGGATGGCTTGGCTTGGCTGTCTCCAGCTTTCCTTTCTCTTGTGGCTTCTGTCCGCTACTGCACGGCTTGGTTATTTCTGCTTGCCTTGGCAATGGAGGGATGATACGCGAGGAAGAAGGAGTGGAGCAGAGGATGGTCGAGAAGAACCAGAGGTGGGGGAAGGTCTCACAGTGCTCGGCCTCGTTGGCCCGGGATTCCTGCCCGAGAAAGCCATTTCAGGTGGCTTTATGACTTTTCTGGTGGGACCCACCTTCTTTGCATAAATGGAGGAAATTGCTGAAATGGATTTCTCTCACCTTGCATCTTATCCGAATCTCCAAGCATCCAATGGTTATGAAAGCACCCACACCCATGCTTGGGTGTACAAATGTATTTCCTTATTACTCAACCATAATTCACTACTAACATTTAGACTTCACCCATGTCCTCAAGAACTAAACGAACTACTCACGAGACATCATATGGAACATGATCAGAGGTGATATGATGATGAATAACAATCTGAACATAAACCTTGGTTCAATGGTTTCACCCAATAGCATCAATAACAAGTAGAGATCAATAAGAGTTTCCCTATCAAACAATCAAGATTCAACCCTAATTGTTACAGTGGTGACAAGGTGCAGCGGTGGAGATGGCGGTGATGATGATGGAGATGATGACGATGGTGATGGAGATGATGTCCACTCGATGACGGTGACAATGGCGTCGATTTCCCTCCAGGAGGAATTTCCCAGCGATTTCAGCTCGGAAGCTCTTTCTCTCGGTGTTTTCCGCCCCGCGAGAGGCGATGTGACTCTCGCGACTATCCTCCAGTCTTAGGTTTTCGGGACGAAGATGTACGCGAAGGAGAGTGCGGGCCCCTCCTCACGGCGGCGCGGGCCTGGGCGCCGCCTATGAGGTGGGCCACGGCGGCCCTCTCGGCTCTCCTGGCTCCCTGTCTTACCGGAAAAATAGGATTTTTCAGATAATTTCCGGCAATTGTTGATCTTCCAAAATATTGCCTTCTAACGACGCTTTTTCCAGCAGAATCCTGGCTCCGGTGTGCGATCCCTCAATAATCATGAAACATGCAAAATAGATGAAATAACATAAGTATCATCTCCAAATATGAAATATATCAATGAATAACGGCAAATTATGATACAAAATAGTGATGCAAAATGGACGTATCGGTAAACTCCATATAATCCCAGGAAAGATGTTTCCTCTCACCGCTTGGTTCACCATAGAAACCTGTAAAGCGCCAAGCATTTTCGCTGTCTTCATTAACAAAAATATCAATAAAAATTTGCATTTACCTCTTGGGAAGTAACATTTAGATCTTTCTGAAAGAACATCACAAGTCCACCACTCCTTCCGTCACTAGCAAAGATCCTGACTTCATCATATTTCAGTCTTCGTTTAAGGTTCTGAGCTTTAACTAGAGTAAGGTGGGATTCTGAAAGAAAAAGAACATCTGGCCTGCATTTCTCCTGAGCAATCAGGAGTCCACGAACTGCCGTAGTTTTATTCATACCACGGCAGTTCGAAAATTGTAGTTTCATTGTGACCGGACAGGCTCCTCATGGGAGCCCGCCGATCCGAGTGAAGGGGAGACAGCTCTGTCCTTCCTTTGTCTTTTGTGTTGGTCTGTATCGATATTATCATTCTCCTCTATCACTTCTTGCACCGCCTGCTCATTGACTGTCGGCTGGATAGCCAACATATTCACATCAGATATCCCCTGAGCATATTGGTATCCTCTTGGGTCATAACCAAGCTCCTTTTCGTCCCAGTTCCCCCCACTAGTGCTGGGTTTATCAAGATCCATCAAGCTGTTTTTAATCGGGCTAGATCCCGTATCTTGCAACTCCCCCCTCCGGGGTCTGCAGGTCTGTAGAGGGCTCACGCCCTTGGGGATTAGGCATCACCCCACCCGTTTGAGAAACACCGCCAACAATAACGAGAGCGTTGTGTCTCCAAGCTGGAATAGGGCCACGCACCTCCATATTACCATCTCTCCCACGTCCTGGATTGCGGCCACGGCCACCCCTGAACTCATTTGCACCATGACCAGAGCGAGCACCCCCTCTGCCTCCTCCATAGATCCTACCATTCCAAGTATCCAGATCAGCTTTGAGGAAGTCTCCCCATTTCAGACTATCTTCCTCATGCTCTCCCGTTCCACACTCCTGGTGAGAATGCCCGCTGAGACCACAAGCCCCACAAAATCTGGGCATCTTTTCAAATTTGATCGGGTAAGCTACTCTGGCACCCTCTCGAGAGAAAGAAACAAAGCATGCTAACGGTTTCCTGACATCGAGCTTAACTTTAACTCGGATGAAATTGCCTGCACCTTGTACCTCAAGTTGTACGTCAATCACCTTCCCAACCTTTTTTTCAGTAAGATTGGTGATGAAAGTTTTCTTCCTATACCCCACTGGAATCTTGTGGATTCAGATCCAAGTTGTAATGAAATTAAAGTCAATTGTCTCTGGATTAGCAAGTCCATCATATGGTTCGATTGAAACAACAAACTGTCTAAACAGCCACGGACCTCCTTCAGAAACTTTCAGCCAGTCACCCAAACAGTTGCATTGAATTGTAAATATATTCTCTTCGAGCTGTTGAAAGATGACCTCTTTTGCGGGGCTCCAAGCTATCCTCATATGATGCTCAAAAGTTTGAGGGCTAAAGAAGTTTGTGGTATGTACCTTAGCTAAAGCCATCCACTTAATGCCCAGCTTCGGTATCTCCTCTTCTTCTTAAAAAACGAGATCGTCGTACTCATCTTCTTCAATCCCCAGACGGAGGAGCATGTCGTCCAAGGTTTCCGATTTCTTTCCTCCCGAACCACTTGCATGGTTCGTCGAACTGCTAGCCGGGGTCGCCATGTCGCGATCCGATCTGACCAGGGCCAACCCTTTCGAGAAGGAGAAGGAGACAATAGAGCACGGAAGCCACCAACCCTCCGCGGGGCAGGAGTCACGCAGTCACCCGCTGACAGATATCAACAGAACTCCGGCCGGCCGGATGGAATCGAGGCGGCGGAGGATGGAAGAAAACCCTAATCGCCCGACGATCGCCGATCGCCAGGGCGTCAGGTAAAAAAACGGTTTGTAAAACCCGAACTTGTTTACCCGTACGCGAGGACAGGAGGCGGTGATACAAAATCCATTTAGGGCTTCGTTTTAGTCGTCGGCAATTCCGTCTGTCCGCTTCGTCTCTAGTAATTTGTGGTGGACTATGATCCTCTGCCGATGGGGTTTTCGTTCTTTATATTATTCTTTTAGATAGTGAGGCGTTGACTACGTTCTAAACTCATAATAACATTCTCGACCTATTCTCGCTTCCACTTCATGTTTATCTACTACAAGCTTTATCTAACGACGAATGGTCAATACTTGGCGGCCTCCGTTTTCAAGGCCCAATTCTTCGATGCAATCTCCACCGACATGAACAAAAAAGTATGAAATATTTTGGCACCTCCAAAGACCAAGTCATTTGCATGGCTTGCTTGAAAAAATAGGCTTTGAACCGCGGATAGATTAGAGAAGAGAGGGTGGCCAAATTGCGGTATGTGTCCCTTATGCAAAAAAACTACGAAGTTGGCTGCACACTTGTTCGCGCAATGCTGGTTCACTATTAGACTTTGTAGTCTCATCAAGGTGTGGGTCGGAGCTTTCTCCATTGAGGTCCATGATTGGTCAACTATTGCGCCCGTCGGATGACGGCCGCCCCCTCTCCAAGCCGAAAAGCGATGGGTTCCCTCACCTTCCTTGTTACTTGGAAAATTTGGAACGAATGAAATGCAAGAGTCTTTCATAACAAGCAAGCTCCCATGATGGTCACCTTAGAGAAAATAAGGAAGGAAGCAAAACTTTGGGCTCCGCAGGGGCAAAATGTTTAAGGGAACTTATGTCGGAAGAGTAATCCGTTTGTATCCACTCTTGGGGTTGTAACTTGTAAAAGTTCTTCTTAATTAATCGAATAAGGGAAATCTTTTGCTGCCGTTTAAAAAAAGTAGCTCTGCTTTGCCGCCGGGTTTTCGTTCTTTATATCTACTAGAGTTTTCACCCACCCCACGCGCATAGGAAAACGAGAAGAGAAAGGCGACGTGAACGAGCGGCCTCGCTGCCTCTGCTCACCGTTCCCACACACGCTAGGTCCCATTCGTCGTGGACCTAATCAGATATGCAAAAGGTGAAAAAAAAATTCACCGCATCCGACATCTGAGGTGAAAAGCGGGATTGAGGCAGGTAAAACGAGTGAACAAGATTGTTTTGCCCCTCTTAGATGCCTCCAGCAGCCGGGTAGCCTAGCTAACTTTATATGAAGAAATTTTTTAGATATAGAGGTGGTGGCTACATTCTAAAGTCATAATAAGGTTTCAGTCATATACTCGCTTCCACTTCATCAAACAATTATATACAGAGACAACATGAGGTACACGTCCTCGCGTCATCCCCCAGGGAGACGCCAGGGCGAACCCTAGCGCCACCGTCCCCCCTTCGCATCCCTCCCTTCGCCGCTGCCGTCGGCGCTGGCCACAGTGGCGGTGGTCCTCGGCGCCAAATGGGGTCGGTGGGTGGTGGTGGCGATGATTTGTTGTGGCGGCTGGGGCGGCTACTGCGGGAAGGCGCGCACGACATCCGGGGCAGAGATCCCTCGATGTGCGGCGGCGGCTGCCCCCTCCATGGCCTTTCGGCGATGGGTGGTGGTGGTGGCTGCGGTTCTAGGTCCCACATAGACCCTTCGTCGATTCAGCTGACGGCGCGAGGAGGGGGCAGCGACCTTGCGAGGTGTGGTTCCGGCGTCCAAGACCGCCGTGGCATGGCAGGCCCGATATGAGATCTGGGTCGCTTGGGTCTCGGATGGTGGTTCCACCGATTCCTCCTTCGTTTTCGCTGACTAGCAGATGGCGGCGAGGGGGCCTGTTCGTCTGTTTCGCAGTTTGAAGGTGGTGGTCCTACGGTTTCACTTGCGCGAAGATGGAGACCTTCCTGAGGTCTGCCCTTCTTGATCTGGCCGGAGTGTTGAATTCCGGAAGGCGTCGCCGACGAATGAAATAGTGCATCTTTTGCCTGGAGTTTGCTGGATCGGTGGTATTCGGTCGTGCGCACCCATGTTTTTATTCCAGCCATTTGGTTTTGGAGGGAGCGGCGCGAAGCTCTGTGTTGACATCAAGTGACATTTGGTTCATGGTGAAGTCAGAAGAAGAATATCATGGAGGCCGGATCGGAGGTCTAGCTAATGGAGATTCAAGTCTCATGTTGAGGGACTTGCTTGGTGTTCCGGGCTTCGCGGTGGTATGAAAGTGGGGGCGCAACACATGTGAAGTTTAGAGTCCTACCTTTCGGGGTGAAAACCCAATGTCCGGCCTTATTGGTTGTGTCGGCAATGACCTTGTTGGAGACATTGTTTTGAGAGCGAGGACTATCTTCGGGTGAAAACCTAAGATCTTTGGTCGGACGATGACGTGTGGTGCTGTTTTCTTCTTGAAGCGTCGCTTTTGGAGAGTCTGTATTTCAGGTGTTGTATTGGTGGTGGATGTATTGTTGTTGTTTTTTTGCGGGGAAGAAAACAGTGATATTAAACCAGGAACCTTACAAGACAACCCACAAGAAAAGCAAAATTACAGCACAGTCCTGAAGGAAACCAAAGCCACCGGCGTCGAAGAAGACGTGCCGCCGGCGCGCCGCCGTCGCTCCTCCTCTGCAACCTTGGAATGGAAGGAGCCCCCTGACGGACGGGAAGTCCACGGACCTCGACTCGAAGGAGCCTCCACCCTGCATCAACACCATCGGCTTCGATCTGGTTCGCCATCACTGTCAACTCCAGAAGCATCGCCCGCCGGAGCCGCCGCTCCTCGACCTCCAGCAAGGGGGAAGGGCGCGTCGTTGCTCCACCGAGCCACGAACGCCAGGACGGAGGCAGACCTGCAGCCCCGCCCCGTAGAGCACCGCCAACAGGGAGGGATCCCGCCTCCACAAAAGGCCACGCCGACGCCACCGTCACCTCCTCAACGCCGCCGGCAAGCCGCCATCTTGACCCTACACTATGTACACGCTGGGATCCGGTGATTCCCCGACCTCCCGCCGCCGGAGCGGCCGACGGAGGCGAGGAATCGCCCGAATCGCGCAGCGGCGAGATGGATCGAGGAGGAGTTTCAGAAATCGCCTATCTAACACTGTGGCGGGATGTATTGTTGTTGCTAGGCCTAGAATACTGTAGCGGGACATTTGTTTCTTAGTGTTCTTTTCACTTTTTTGGCTGTGTGCATCCGTACTGCCATTAGGGTGTTGCGTTGTTGCAGACGCTGGATGTAATTTGTATCTTTTGATATTAATATATTTTCTTTGTCGAAAAAATCAAATTTGAGAAGCAAAACAAAACAAAGAGAGAGGAAGAGAGAGGAGGTGAGGGCGAGAGCGTGTAAATCACTGGCCAAAACACACGGCCCCGCGCAGTCTGACGCTGACACGGCAGAGATAGGCCGATCCCGGAGAGTCCAGATGGAATCCTCGACGTCCGCGTCCGCAACACGCGGAGCACAAACTCCCCAGCGCCCAAAGTGGCAGCGCCGTCTCCGCCACAACCCGGAGACACCTCCCTCCTCCTTCCTTCCTTCCTTCTCCAATCCAATCTGCCTTCTTCTTCTTCCTCCTCTCCCACGCTGCGTGCCACCGCGCGCTGTATATATATACCCCCGGCAATCCCACATCTCCGGTCTCTCCGCCCTCCGCCTCTTCCGAGCACACCCGTTGCATACCCGCATACGTGTGAGTAATCCATCCATCTCTGCGCATCCTGCGCGGTTGGCTGTTGATTTGCTGCTGATGCTTCGGGAAACTGATTAGTCGGTGTGCTGCAGAGACGTACTGCCGGGCTGCAGTTCGCGTGCTCTCCCCGGCGCGCGTGCTCGACCTGCTTTGCTGATGTTCATCTAATAATCCGCCGGCCATTGATCACGGAGCTCGCTTGACCGTGGAGAATCAAAGAAATTAAGGAGAACCAGAAACCGAATTTCGATCTCGCTTGGTCATTGGTCACGGACGCACCGGTGAGTTCCTCCTCTGTGTTTGCCTGTGCTAATACTTTCGCTTTGCTGAATTTGTTACAGACTACCCTGCTTCGTATCGTCGCGTGTTTGAAGATTTTGGCATTGCAATAATGCTTCTATTATCTTGCTAGCTGTCTTGTGTTTCCGCTGCTCCGTGTTCCATCCGTAGATCTCATTGCGCACTCTCCGGTCATCCCATTTAATACCGGAGTTCGTTAGGAAATCTACAGGGAGAATGCCTATGTCCAGTGAGAGTAGATCGTTCTAATGGCTAGGCTCATGTTTGTCTCTAGCCGCATGATGCTTCTTCAATTATTGTTCTTCCTTTCTGTTGGGAGTCGGTACTCTGTACTCATGACAGGAGAACCACCCGGTCTTCTTTCTGTGAAGAAACAGCGGGGTAACTAGTAATTGGGTAATTCGATGGATGTGTTTGTTCATCCTTCTACATATGCACTTCAACAACTACAGTATTAACAAACTATAATAGGCCGGAAGGCAACATTTTTTACCTTTCCAACTCAAGAACAACCACTGCAAGACAAATGCACAAGTGAAAGGACTTGGTTTTCATTCAGTTTTTTTTACCAAGGCAAGGTGAAAGAGAAGTTGTTGAAGTACTATGGGGACACATGATTGATTCCGTATCCTAATAAATGATGATCTCCTATGACAAAAAGGAGGCGTCACTCTGTTGCCACGTCAACATGTGCAGGTTCTGGGTCGTGTTGCTACCTGGACTGGATCTTATTTTTCACATCCGGCAACCAATCGGTTGCTGCCGATGTTGAACCCTCTGCATATTGTAGCTACATCCATGATGTTAATGTTATCTCTGATTGACCTGACCCTACTAGATTTTGTCTAATTGTCATCTGTTAATAGCTTGATGTAGCTACAACCAACGATAAGTCGTGCAACAGATATTAAGCACATTTGTAGCTGAATATTACAGCAGACTATTATAAAATACCCCTCCATCAGCTCATGCAGCACTTTTTAAAATTTAGTTCTTTATTCTATTTGAGATCCACTGTTAGAAGCCACTCATTTGACAACGGGCATTCGCGGGCCGTGGATTGATTCCGTAGTCAAATTTATTGATTGATGCTGAACTGTGCGAACACGTACTGAATGATTGGCTAATCCTACTATTCTTTGGTATGCATCGCTATCTTTCCCTCTCTCCAACGTTGTTAGAATGCAAGTCAATGATCCATTTGATGGGAGAAAATAAGTTTGTTTACGATGATAATAAAAATACACGAAATAGTTTCTTGAACCTGCTTATGCAATACTACAGTTTATGTATTTTACATGTCATCTAATCATTTATCTTCTCAAGTTCATTCAGATACTGAAACGGCAAGATGGTTAACTTTGGAAAGAAGCTGGCGCAAGATCAAGTAGAAGAATGGAAAGGGTATGATTTTCCTTGGAGTGCTTCTGAGAAGTTTTTGCTTTAACTTTTTTGGAACAGAAGATTTCTCATATTCTTTTTAAAGAAAAATCGATTATATATTTCTCCAATGTAAAACACTGCTTGTGTCCGTACTATATCATTTGCTTCAATCCTAATACATGAAATGAAAAACGAAGAGCCATCTAACTTCTGTAGTTTTATGATGATGAACTAGGTGCACATTTCACAAGCCAGTTCCCTCAGTCTAATAATTTTCTTCACAATGCTAATAAATTCCTGCAGAGATCTTAAATTTTTTTGTCTTTCTATTGCTAGGTACTATATCAATTACAAATTAATGAAGAAAATGCTGAAGCAATACGTTCAACAAACTCAAATTGGTGGCAAAGATTGCGAACAAATACTTAAAGAGTTCTCAAGGATTCTTGATGATCAGGTATGCAGAAAGTTGATCTCTCGGAGCGACTTATCCATTCTGTCTCTCGTCCCTTGCATCACGAACTTGGTATCTTCAATAGGGGTAGATCGTTTTGGTTAACTAAAATTCGTATGTACTCCAATTCAGATTGAAAGGATCGTGCTCTTTCTGCTACAACAACAAGGCCACCTTGCTAGCAGGATTGAGGAATTGGGAGCACAGCGCTCTGCTATTGCACGACAAGTTGATACGTCAAGAGTTTTTCAACTCCGTGAGGATTACAGAGAAGTTGGGAGAGATCTTGTAAAGCTTCTCCGCTTTGTTGACATGAATGCTACTGGTCTGAGAAAGATACTAAAGAAGTTTGATAAGCGTTTTGGGTACAAGTTTACAGATTATTATGTCACTACTCGTGCAAACCATCCTTATTCTCAGCTTCAGCAAGTCTTTAAGCAAGTGGTAATTTGCTGGCATTTTACATTGGCAACTGCTTTTATTATTTTTCTTCCCTACAGCTAATCAGGACCTCTGCTACTTATCACACACTTCTACCAATACAGGGAATTGTAGCTGTTGCAGGTGCGTTATCGCGGAACCTTGCATATCTGGAGGATGAGCATCGTGGAAGCTTTTTATCCATCTATGATAATCCGTCAGTTGTACTGAAGGTAATATGTTTCCATGGTCCCACTCTCTTTCAGCTCAGTATTTTTTTTTCTGTCCTCCCAACTGGATGGCCTATTTGCTGTATGTTTTAAGAGTGTGATCTAACTATTTTCTCTAATATTCAGGACCCTATCATAGACCAAGTAAATAACGCAGTGCAGAAACTCACACACGCGACGAACTTTATGCAATACTTGGGGCAACATGCACTTATCGTCCAAGATGATACTACAAGTGAATCGGAGGATACTGTCAATGATGAGAGCTATCACTTCATGTCTCTGATGCTTAACCTTGTGAACACATTTCTTTACATGGTGAATACATATATCATTGTGCCAACTGCAGACGACTATTCAGTAAGCCTTGGAGCTGCCCCGACAGTTTGTGGCATAATTATTGGATCAATGGCGGTCGCGCAAGTGTTTTCCTCCGTTTATTTCAGTGCATGGTCAAACAGGTCATACTTCAGACCTCTAGTGTTCAGTAGCATTATGCTGTTCTCTGGGAACCTACTGTATGCATTGGCGTACGACCTGAATTCGCTGACAGTTCTCCTGATTGGCCGGATACTATGCGGGTATGCAGACACTTTCTGTCTTTGATAAACTTACCTTTTTTTGCAATGGCAAGTACTTCATTATCTGTGTCTTGAGATTTTCTGAAATTACTCCTTTCATACTGACAACAGGTTGGGTTCTGCAAGAGCTGTGAACCGTCGGTATATCAGCGACTGTGTACCTCTCAAGACCAGGCTACAAGCTTCTGCAGGATTTGTCAGTGCTAGTGCTCTTGGAATGGCATGTGGACCTGGTCTTGCTGGTTTTCTTCAGACAAAATTTACAATATACTCGCTCACTTTTAACCAGAGCACATTGCCTGGATGGCTCATGTCCATCTCTTGGCTTCTTTACTTGGTGTGGCTATGGTTTTCATTCAAAGAGCCCGAACACTTCGCTAAGGCTGCAGCCAGTGCAGCGGCATCTGAATCTAGTAAGTCTCAACTAGCAGACCACAGTAGTTGCACCTGCATTGCTCTCCTGACTTTGTGTTTTTATCATGTGTTCAAACGGAGCCTAAACAGTAAAGTACACTAGATTTTATTCTTGCACAATAAAGCAGTTGTAGCTACTGGCATTATTTTAGCATCGTCAGAAGGTGTTCTTATACGAAGTTAACTTATTTTAAAAGTAGGTCATCAAGAAAGTGCTAATTTGGAGGAAGGCCTAGCACAACCTTTGCTTATAGCAGAAGACAGAATGGATGAGAATTCGGAGGATAATGATGATACCACAGACTCCCAAAAATCTCATGAACCAGCAACATCATTTGTTTCAGCATATAAATTGCTGACACCATCTGTGAAGGTTTGTTTTTTCCGCTTATCAGCTACTTTTTTTTCTGAAGCGAAGCATACTAAAAAAAGCAAATTACCTCAATATTTATTTGATACGAAAAAGGTAAGGTATCTGAACTTTCGTTACCTCAGAAAAAAAAATAATGCAATTATTAGAAGGTACATTTGCGTTGACACATATAAACAAACACACCACACTTATACACTATGTCAAATGAACTTGAGGATCCCATAGAAATCTTGGAGGGTTGCATGTTAATATCTATCTAGGTTTAATTTATGTGTTGAAACTACCTTCGTCTCTATTTTCGTTCAGTAATTTCACATGCACATTCATTTCTCAGGTCCAACTATTGATATACTTTATGCTCAAGTATGCGATGGAAATTTTGCTCTCCGAATCAAGTGTCATCACCACATACTATTTTAACTGGGATACAAGTGCAGTGGCTATCTTTTTAGCGATTCTTGGGTTGACTGTTCTTCCAGTCAACGCCCTCGTTGGGAGCTACGTTACCAATTGGTTTGAGGACAGGTAACTTCTCTTTTCGAGAACCCTGAATTATGAAACCATTTTTTTCTAAAAGCGGCTAAGCTCACCCCAGCCTTGTTTTACATAGTGATGCTATCTTGGTGTTTAAAAAAGATGGACATGTCTTCATAGATGTATGGAAAGCTGGAAATTTATAACTTAAATATCTTAATCGAAAATATGTGTAAAACAACAAGAGATAAAAAATTCCTCTTGTCCACTTTTGCCTTTTTTTTTTGTAATGTCCCTATCCTTAAGCGTCCCTCTCCCCTCTCATGTTTTTTCAACTACTTCTGAAAATTTGAAGATGCAAAACCACCATAGTGACTGGTTTAAGGTTTCGAGGGTGATTTCTCATGCCAAAGTTCTCCAAGAATCTGAAACTGTTCACGGGTGTGGAGTAAAGGAAGAACGGAAAAACATCATCAACTAATATAATCATTTGTATTCGATAGAAATAAAACATGGCACAAATAGTCATGTTTTTTTCTGAATTTTCTAGTAACATTCTCAACATCCAGGAATTTTCAATAAAGTTAAAGGCTTGTAATAAAAACCCCACTTTCAATATCGGTGAAGGGTATTTAAAGTCTACGGTTCAAGTGGGACCAAGCACAATAGTTCATGGTTAAAATTAGACTTAATTTTTCTCTATAAGTATTATAATTGTAATACTGCTTTACTCACACATCAGAAATTCAGTCTCAAAATGCTTTAAGTGTTAGATTGTTAAGGTCATGATTCCACCGAGATAAAATGAAGTGAGGCTACACCCTTTACCTTTTGAAGTACTCACTCCGATTCATATTACTTGCAACTAATATAGATGTATCTAGACACATTTTAATTGTAGATACCATTTTAGTTGCAAGTAATATGGATCGGAGGGAGTGCCATAATTACAATTAGTCTTAGTTAACCCGTTCTAAAGATTATCATGACAAGGAAATTTTCCTGCACAGGCAAATTCTGTTGGCTTCTGAAATCATGGTTCTGATTGGCATAATCATGAGCTTCCGTTACACGCCTCACTACTCGATCCCACAATACGTCTCTTCGGCTCTCATCACATTTGTATTTGCGGAGGTGCTTGAAGGTATGTGAACTTTAACCAGATCATTCAGCTCAGCGACACTATATTTACACGCACGCAGGATGCATCTGAAAAAAAAAAATCATAAAATAACTCTGTTGCTCATGAACAATGCAGGAGTAAACCTATCCCTGCTTTCACGGGTCATGTCGTCGAGGCTCTCACGGGGGACCTACAACGGCGGCCTCCTCTCGACAGAGGCTGGTACTCTGGCCCGCGTGGTTGCTGACGCGACGATCACTGGAGCGGGTTACCTAGGAACAGGCATGCTTCTCAACGTCACGCTGCTTCCGCCCCTTGTGATCTCCATAGTCTCCATTGTTGCGACGTTCTGCACATACAACACTCTGTTTTGAGGAGAGCTAAAGAACCGTTTTCTTCTTCTGAGGCAGATCAGCCTTTTTTTCTGCGCAATGTCCAGACAGTTAAAATGGTTCCTGCCCACATTGGGTTGTATTTGTCTATTTGATTTTGAAGCAGTAGCAGAATTGGTCTTCAGGCTCCAATAATCTTTGTAAATGCCGATGTGTGCATCCTAGATGTAAGAAAAATGTATCGTAGCAATGTGCATGGGGCAGATGTAATCTTGTTTAGATCTGTATCCCTGAACTCTCAAAAGGAAGGAAGATTTGTACCCCTGAACCTGTGTATTCAGATGCAATGTGGAAAGCTTTGTTTTGTGTTGGAAATGCAGCACGGATATGATTTCCTGGCGTACACTGACAAGTCACGCAGGTAGCCGTGTGCTGTTGAGCTGGGCAATGTTTTACACTGACAGAGCATTTCACACAGCAAACCTGAGGCATTAATTCTGATGAGCTCCCAACGGCTGGCTCCCAGACGAGAGGCGAATTACTAGGCCATAACTCCGAGGTGCCAATTTCAGGGGGCTTGATCGTGTTAACTAAACCTGACTGAACCGGGCCGTTTGGAGAAGGTGCGTCAAGTCGTCAACCGTTTAGCTGGGCCGTGCCAGATCGGACACCCGCCGACCCGCTCTGTGCTCGACGGTTTGTCGCTACGAAACAGGGCAAGAGGGCGTCAGGTTTGACGCGGCCGCTCCGCACGGTCATGGAGCTCGAGCTTCGCTGAGAATGGCCAGTCACACGGATGAGCTCCGAGGTTGTTCTGGTGGTTAAGTCCTTTTCCTACCCCTTCTTTACCACGCTTGTGGCATGGCCACTGCGGCCTGTGTACCGACCGTGTAGGACGTGGCCGGTCGTATGTGTACAGCAAGAGTGTGCGTGCCCGGTCGTCGGGCGATTTCACCGGCGCATGCATGGCACCGCCGCACCGGTGCTCGGTCGGCATATAAAGCCGCATTGTATCATACGGCTTGGTCACACAAGAGCCAAGCTCCACTAATCCCAATGGCTTCCTTCGCACGAACACCGGCCATCTACATCGTCACAAGCTTCTTGGTGCTCCTATCCTGCTCGCAGCAAGGTGACTGATTTGATCTTCTCCGTTTCCTTCTCTGTCCACCTTGGCACCTTGCATGGATTTTGTCTCATCATGTTACTGATCATGCTTCGAACAGCGCGAGGCGTGAACTACACCTTCGCGAGGGACGCGACGCGGGCGCCGGCGGTGTCCTACTACGACTACATCATCGTGGGTGGCGGCACGGCGGGGTGCCCGCTGGCCGCGACGCTGTCGCAGCGCTTCCGCGTGCTGCTGCTGGAGCGCGGCGGCTCGCCGTACGGCGACGAGCGGGTGGAGAACATGACCCACTTCACGGCCACGCTCGCCGACACCTCCGCGGGCTCGCCGGCGCAGCGGTTCGTGTCGGAGGACGGCGTGATCAACTCGCGCCCCAGGGTGCTGGGCGGCGGCAGCTGCATCAACGCCGGCTTCTACACGCGCGCCAGCGACGATTACGTGCTGGACGTCGGGTGGGACCTGGCCGCCACAAAGGAGGCGTACCGGTGGGTGGAGGACGTGGTGGCGTTCCACCCGGAGCTCGGGCCATGGCAGTCCGCGCTGCAGAGAGGGCTCTTGGAGGCCGGCATCGCCCCGGACAACGGCTTCACCTTTGACCACATCGAGGGGACCAAGGTCGGCGGCTCCATTTTTGACGACGAGGGGCGGCGCCACACCGCCGCCGACCTGCTGCGGTACGCGCGACCAGAGGGCGTCAACGTGCTGCTCCGGGCCAGAGTCGCCAAGATCCTCTTCAACGTCGGAGGTACGGTAGTTAGAGCCTCTTCACACCATCCATCACACACACGCTGACGTGCATTTCGATCGTGTAACATTTTGTTACCCCGCGCGCCTTTTTTTTTGTCGTGTCAGGGGGGCGCCGGCCGGTGGCGCACGGGGTGGTGTTCCACGACTCGGAGGGGCAGATGCACAAGGCGTACCTCAACGCCGGCCGCCGCAACGAGATCATCCTCTCGGCGGGCGCCCTGGGCAGCCCGCAGCTGCTGATGCTCAGCGGCGTCGGCCCCGCGGGCCACCTGCGCTCCTTCAACATCACCCTCGTCCTCAACCAGCCCGCCGTCGGCCAGGGCATGGCCGACAACCCCATGAACGCCATCTTCGTGCCGTCGCCTTCCCTGGTCGAGGTTTCTCTCATCCAGGTCGTCGGCATCACCCAGTTCGGGAGCTACATCGAGGGCGCCAGCGGCTCCAACTGGGCCAACCCGCGCCACCAGGCCTCCGGCGGCGGCCAACACCGGCCGCCCCGCAACTTCGGGATGTTCTCTCCGCAGGTACGTTGTACATTGCAAGTGACGGTGTGACAGCTTGAGCAAAATGAACAGGTGACATTGATTTTGTTCCTGCAGACGGGGCAGCTAGCGACGGTGCCCCCGAAGCAGCGGACGCCGGAGGCGATCGCGCGCGCGGCCGACGCGATGAGCCGGCTCGATGACGCGGCGTTCCGCGGCGGCTTCATCCTGGAGAAGGTCATGGGCCCGGCGTCCACGGGCCACCTCGAGCTGCGGAACCGCAACCCGGACGACAACCCGGCGGTCACCTTCAACTACTTCTCCCACCCGGAGGACCTCCGGCGCTGCGTCGACGGCCTGACGGTCATCGAGCGCGTCATCAGGTCCAAGTCCTTCCAGAGGTTCACGTACCCGGACTTCTCCATCGAGATGCTGCTCAACATGACGGCGGAGTTCCCCGTCAACATGCTGCCCCGGCACGACAACGACTCCAGGTCCCTGGAGCAGTTCTGCAAGGATACCGTCATGACCATCTGGCACTACCACGGCGGATGCCAGGTCGGCAGGGTCGTCGACGCCGAGTACAGGGTGCTCGGCGTCGATGCGCTGCGTGTCATCGATGGCTCCACACTCAATGCCTCGCCGGGAACCAACCCACAGGCCACCGTCATGATGCTCGGCAGGTAATCCCCCATCTTTTGCTCATTGGGCATGTTTGTTCCTAGAGATATTATATTTTGGAGTCCGTCCCTAAATGTCTAGCACTTTTTAGCCAAGGTCCTAGTGGTACTGATTCTGTCGTCATGGTTGCAGTTTTAGGTCGGATTTTGTCAATCTCTCTCATAAAAGAATAATGATTATGTCTGATTGTGTGTTATCTTGACAGGTATATGGGGGTCAAAATCCAAAACGAGAGGTTGCACGCTGAAGGATTCAGGAGGCGAAAACTGTAATTAGTTCAGTCAGAGTTACCAGCCACATTATAAGTGCAGTTTGATGCTTGTTTCACTATTGGTAGTTTGAACCTGGTAACTAGTCATGATCGACTGTAATTTCATTGGGATGAATTGCACGTCATTAATTGCTGGATGCGTGTGTTCGGATATACTACCAAGATGAAATATATAATGTCTGAAAGACAAATTTATATTTATATTTAACAAGAAATCTTATCGAGAAACATTCGTGGACTACAGTTCTGACAGTCAAATACTGGTAATATACTCTCGCATCTCCTCTGAGATTGTTCTTTCGCGACCCAAAGTGTCAGCTCCAATTGCCAAAGAAGGGTCTCGAAAACGAAAGAAGAATCCCATAGTGGGGTGTGAGCTTTTAGAGGGCACAACCCTCAACGTAAAAGGGAAAGGGAGATGTTGGATGCCAAGAGGATATCCATGGTTTAAAACCCTTTGAAAACTTAGCAGGTATATGTCTCGTGGCTCTCGCCTGCTGGATTTATGTTCCCTATAAATCCCGCGATGCGGCAGAGTGGGAGAGCAGCAAGGTCAAGGACTCAAAAGGTAAGGAAGGTGAAGAAGAAGGAAGCGAATGTTCTAAGCGATCAATGGTGAGGTATTTGTATTGAGCAGTCCAGTTTCAGGGCTCCTCTCTATTGGCAGGGAGCATTTGAAGCCTTGTAGCTTCATCCAGTGCTCTGCCAAAGGAGAGTTGCCCTGTAACTGGACCTAGCTTAAGCAGGTTCAGAGATTGTGAGGATTTGGTTTTCACAGCTTCAGGCTTTCAGCTTCACACTTGGCTATTTCCTCCACGCAGAGGGGAACATCACCACATAACACAAGCCCACATGGCACATTTGTACCTAGCGCTGCTAGCTCGATTGATTACAAAATGGTTTTACTTTTGACACATAGAAATTCTTGGAAAGACCTCAGCAGACCCAACGATCCACCAACAACATCGGAGACAACTGATTTGCTCTGGCTTTTACAATGCAGTTCTACCACTAGCGTAGCACAGCCGTTCTCTACATGCACCCGATCTAGGAAGATTGGCCGGTAAGATCGCCTTCAAGCTGTGCAGAGCCGCCAGGGTTTCTGCCATTTCTGCTGATCGATAGTTCTCCAACCTCTCCCAAGCTGATACGATCGTTCTCCCTTCTTCCGTTGCCATTGGTACCTATTAATTGTTCAATCTCAGTAGTATTGAGTCGCTGCAATATAAGTTGTTTCTCAAGTGTGATATCTCCACCTCATAAGTAAGAGCTTGGACCCCATGGACGCATCAGCTTGATTTAGAACCAGCAACATCCAATCATTTCCAGTATAGGAGCATCTCCACCGGCACCCCCATATAGTATAGTACAAGCTGCCAACAATCTGATCCATTGCGCGTACCGTGGCTCTCAAACGATGGGGCAAATGGCTAGGTCGCTGACATGTGGTGCTCACCGGTCGATTTCCTCAGTGGTAGACGTGCCTGGTAGCCCTGAGCCGGCCCCGAAGGTTGGGGGCGGACAAGCGGTTATCAAACAGTTTATTAGACCACCGAGACAGATGGATCCTCTTGCAATAAGGTAACTGTGATTATCGGGGGTTGACGATTCTCCATTTGAGGAGGAGGGAATTTCAATATCAACAGTAGGGCAACCTTTTGCAAGATAATCATACTCATAACATTTATGTCACGATCTCCTCTTGATGGGAATCTTCTTGGTTCTTCTAGCAATTTCCTCCTCAATGATGTGCGCCAACTTTTTTTTCTCTTAATTTTCTCTACATTATTAGTCATAGAACAATTAAAGGAAATAGAGGCGTTTTTATCATGGCCACTGATGGTGCTCCGATGATGGCAGTGGTGGAAGCGGTTGGGAAACCCCAAGAAGAAGGTGTGATGAGCACAACAGCAAGTTCTTCCTCAGTACGAAACCAAGGTTTAATCGACCAGTAGGAGAAAGGCGTGACTTCTGAAGTTGTTGTTGGCTGACTAGTGGCAGGGCGCACTACCGGCGTAAGAAACAACGTGGAACCTACACACAACACAACCAAAGTACTTTGCCCCAACTTACAGTGACATTATCAATCTCACCGGTTTGCTGAACACAAAGGATTAGACGTATCGAATGGAAGGATATGTTTACAGAAAGTAAACAGAACAGGATTGCAGTTGAATTTATCAGTAAAGGAAATAGGACCGGGATACACAGTTCACTAGAGGTGTCTCTCCATAAAATAACATGTTGGGTGAACAAATTACAGTGGGCAATTAATGAGAATATCGATCAATACATGACAAGATGATTACTATGAGATTTGATATGGGCATTACAACATAATACATAGACCGTAATCCAACTGCGTATATGACTAATAATCCACCTTCAGGTTAGCGTCCGCACCCCTTTTAGTATAAAGTTGCAAGCAACAGATTATCGCATTAAGCAATGTGTGTAAAGTAAACAATAGAATTACCCTCAAATAAAACATTGTTGTTTTCTCCCTAGTAGCAAAAGCACATCTACAATCTTAGAAGTTATAGTCACTCTCCGAGAAAACTAGAGGCATGAATCTACTATCGAGCATAAATACCCCATCATGGAGTCACAAGTGTCCACTTGGCCAGAGTTTCTACTAGCAATGGAAACCATGCAAGATCACAAATAACATATGAAATGAATACATAATCAATCTCAACATAGTATACAATATTCATTGGATCCCAACAAACCAAACATATAGGATTGCATGAAGATGATCCTGATCATGTAGGGCAGCTCACAAGATCGATACATGAAGCACAAAATGGAGAAGATAACCATCTAGCTACTGATATGGACCCATAGTCCATGGATGAACTACTCACGCATCACTTCGGAGGCGGGCATGGCGATGTAGATGCCTCCGGCGATGATTTCCCCCTCCGGCAGGGTGCCGGGAAAAACTTCAGAACCCCCGAGATGGTTCGGCGATGGCGGCCGCGACATAACTTTTCGTGGACGGAGGCTCGGGTATCCAGGGTTTCCCGAGAAGATGTATAAATAGGCGGAGGATTTAGGTCTGTGGGGCGCCTGGTGGGCCCAGACCACCCCTAGGCGCGGGCCAGGTCCAGGACGCGCCTAGGGTAGGTCTGGCCGCCCTGCTGCGCCACTTCGACCCCCCTCTGGACTTTGTCTTCGTTTCATTAAAACATTGACTTCGGCTTTTGTTTTGTCCAATTTCGACAATATTTCCTGTACAACTTTTCTGAAATACAAAAACAGCAGAAAACAGGAACTGGCACTGTGGCATCTTGTTAATAGGTTAGTGCCGGAAATCATGTAAAAGTGCAACGAAGTGTAAGCAAAACATATATGAATTGGTGTAAAATAAGCATGTGGCATCAAAAATTATAAATACATTTGAGACGTATCAAGCATCTCCAAGCTTAACTCCTGCTCGTCCTTGAGTAGGTAAGTGATAACAAAAATAATTTTTGAGGTAACATGAAGCAACACAATCTTGATCAAGCATGTAAACCATTGTGAGCTGGGATCTAAGTACTCTAACATAGGCATGATATATATGATTCAATTGAACTTAGCAACTATGTTATAACATGAAGAGTAACTCAAACAAATATCATGAATAATAGTGCATTGAAAGTAAACATAACAAAGTGGTACTCAACATGTCCTTATGGAATAGCAAAACATAAATGCTAGGACACCTTCAAAGTTCAGAGGGTGACTAGATACAAGTAATTTGAGAGCAAGCAATAGCACAATCATGAATCAATCAATAATAATTTTGGGACTATGCACATTGCACTAAGAATGACAATTATGCTCTCTTAATCGGTGCATAAAGTAGAAGGTGAAGACTCAACATAAAAGTAAAAGAGAGACTCTTTGCAGAGTAAGCAAGATAAACAAGTTTTATAAACCTTCCAAAAAGTATGGTACTTATTAGCTTTGAGATCTCATTGCCCCTATCATAAGCATCTTGAATGGATAAAGTTAATGTGAGTCAAAAATGAGTTATATGCTTGCAAATCACAAGTTGAAAATCTCATGCCCCTTGAATGCAAGTACCTAAACCTCATGATACTCAACTTAGGTACCAAATAAGTTCTTGTCATTGTAAGTATACATGTATCATTGAGAACCGCCAATGGGGTACCTCTTGCTAGATGATATGGAGGTACTCTTGTGGAGCAATCCCATGCCAAAATGACAAGACAAACAGATAGTGAGCACCTCAGCATTTTTTTATTTACTATGGGTATAGCTTTTTATTGCAAATACTTCATAGAATGCTCACTATGGCTTAGCTGTAAATTTCCACCATGAATGATGCATGGCTTAGATTAGCGGCCCAGGCGTTTCCCTAACTCATATAAAAACTTCATGGACTTATAAGATTCCATTTTATTTCGCACCGCTAGGCATCCATAGACAAAAGAACATGACATCAACTAAATATAAGTGCAATGAACGTGTTCCCCATGAAAGCATGGTTCTACTAACTCCCAACTCGCAATTTGCAAACATATAAACTTCATAAGATAGGCACAATGATCAAATTTATTAATTATAAGAAAGTAAATGTGCCATGAGTTCATGAGAGCTTTACTGACTAATTTTCTCATGCCAAAATTTAATTTAGTAAGATTAAAACATGATGAATTACTTGGAATAGCAATAATACTACTAGGTAGATATGGTGAACACAATTGGCAAATTTTATTTCATGGTGATTGGATGCCGGTAGGGATCATACTCCGCGAAGAAGGCTAGCAAAAGGCGGGAGCGACCAACTAAGAGAGAAATAATGTCCATAATCATGTAGCGACAAAACATTATCAATCAAAGCATAAAAGTGATATTACAAGTCAAAAACTAAATGATCGTAGAGGTTTTAGTTGACTGGTTATAGTCATAACATTGTAAGCATGTGCCAAGTGTTGGAGATATGCCCAAGAGGCAATAATAAAATGGTTATTATAATATATATTTGTGTTTATGATAATGTTTCCATATCATGCTATAATTGTATTAACAGAAACATTGATACATGTTGTTATACAACCAGAGTCCCTAGTAAGCCCTTGAATAACTAGCTTGTTGATTAATAGATGATCATCGTGATCATGAACATTGGATGTTATTAATAACAAGGTTATGTCATTGATGAATGATTTAATGGACACACCAATTAAGCGTAGCATAAGATCACGTCATTAAGTTCATTTGCTATAAGCTTTGGTACATAATTACCTAGTCAACCTAATCAACAAGATCAGTAATCTTGAGCCTTTGTTACATCAAGCGCCAAGTCAATGGGTGGTTATAAAGGTGGGATTAAGTATTGGAAAATATGAGTTGAGGCATATGGATCAAAGTGGGATATTGTCCATCCCGATGATGGATAGAATACCTCTGGGCCTCAGTAGAATGTCGTCGATTGCAAACATATGAATGTTCATAAGACATGCCTCCACGATAAGAGTAAAAAGTACTTGTCGGGGTTGACGAAGGCCAACAGAAGCAAAGATCAAACCTCGGACAAGTAAAATATCGTGTGACAAAGGGAATCGATATCGTTGTAAATGGTTAATCGATCACTAGGTCATAGTTGAATGTGTGGAGACATGGATCTCGGATCATATTATTGTTGGTGGAGAGAAGTCTCAGCCATGTCTGCATAGTTCACGAACGTAGGTGACACACTTAAGGTTTGATGTCGTTTAAGTAGATATGGAATATGGAATGGAGTTCAAAGTTTTGTTCGGAGTTTCGGATGGGATCCGGGACATCACGAGGAGGTCCGGAATGGTCGGAGAATAAGATTCATATATAGGAAAACTTTCCAAGTTTGGAAATGATCCGGTGAATTTATAGAAGGTGGTTTCTAGAATTATCCGGAATAAATCACTATGGAAGGAGGAGTCCCGGAGGGACTCAACCACCTAACCAGCCAACCAAGTGGGAGGTGGAGTCCATGGTGGACTCCACCTCCTTGGCGGCCAAGAAAAGGGGGAAGGGGAGAGTCCCTGTCCCTCTAGGTTTCGTCCATATGGCGAGTTTTGAATTGGGGTCTTATTCGAAGACTTTGGGCAAACCTAGGATTCCACCTATATAATGAGGGACAAGGGGGAGGGGCAGCCCTTATTTCCACCAAGTTGGCCGCCCCTCAGAGGCCGGCGCCCAAGCCCCCTCTCCCCAAACCCTAACCGCCCTCCTCCTCCACTTCTCCCGCATACGCTTAGCGAAGCTCTGCAGATCTCCACCACCACCGCCACCACACCGTCGTGTTGTCGGGATTCCGAGAGGATCTACTACTTCCGCTGCCCGCTGGAACGGGGAGAAGGACGTCGTCATCAACACCGAACGTGTGACCGAGTACGGAGGTGCTGCCCGCACCGTCAAGATCTTCTACGCGCTTTCGAAAGCGGCAAGTGATCGACTACAGCAACAACGAGATCTAATCTCGTAGGCTTTGGAAATCTTCAAGGGTTAGTCTCGTGATCTTCTCGTTTCTCCCATCTACTAGATTGCATCTTGGCTTGGTTTTCGTTCTTGCGGTAGGAATTTTTTTGTTTTCTATGCTACGAATCCCATCAGTGGTATCGAGCCGTGTCTATGCATAGATTGGTTGCACGAGTAGAACACAATTGTTTTGTGGGCGTTGATGCTTTGTTGTCTTTAGTTCGTGTACTTTGCATCTTGTGGCATGGTGGGATGAAGCGGCCGGGCTAACTACATGACGCGTTCATGAGATTTGCTCCACGCCGACATGCAACTTGTATTGCATAAGTGGCTTTGCGGGTGTCTGTCTCTCCCACCATAGTGAACATTCAATTTACTCTTTCTATTGACAACACTAGTCACCGTTGTGGTTCATGTTCATAGGTAGATTGGATCTTGCTCGAAAACCTAAACCACGTAAAATATGCAAACCAAATTAGAGGCGTCTAACTTGTTTTTGCAGGGTTTGGTGATGTGATATGGCCATGATGTGATGATGAATATGTATGAGATGATCATTATTGTATTGTGGCAACCGGCAGGAGCCTTATGGTTGTCTTTATATTTCATGTAGTAGTATTATTTCAAAGTAGTTGTAATAGTTGCTACATGAGGTGTACAACCATGAAGAGCGCCATGGACCTTGGCCTTCGACGATGATGGAGATCATGCCCGTTGATGATGGAGATCATGTCCGTGCTTTGGAGATGAAGATCAAAGGCACAAAGACTAAAGGTCCATATCATATCACATTATGAATTGCATGTGATGTTAATCCTTTATGCATCTTATCTTGCTTAGATCGACGGTAGCATTATAAGATGATCCCTCACATTAATATCAAGATAATAAAGTGTTCTCCCTCGTATGCACCATTGCTACAGTTCGTCGTTTTGAAGCATCTCGTGATGATCGGATGTGATAGATACTTCACATACAACGGGTGTAAGCCATGTTTGCACACGCGGAATACTTGGGTTTGCTTGACGAGCCTAGCATGTACAGACATGGCCTCGGAACACAAGAAACCGAAAGGTTGAACACGAGTCATATGGATGATATGATCAACATGTTGATGTTCACCATTGAAGCTACATCATCTCACGTGATGATCGGTTTTGGTGTAGTGGATATGGATCGTGTGCCACTAAACAACTATGAGGGATGTTGTATTAAGTGGGAGTTCATTAGTAATTAGATTAAAACATGAACTAATTATCATGAACATAGTCTGAATAGTATTTTGAATTAAATTTGTAGAATTGGCATCCGTTTTCTACCATGCGCTAGTCTTGTAATTGAGATAGAAATAATGTTAAGTCTGACAAGAACTTTACGGACTGGTACTGTATTGTTAAAGAATCAAGAAATGATTAAGTCCTATTGCAAACTTTTAGTAAACCTCACACTGCTGATTCAAAGAACAATGGTTTCAATTAGTACCTAAATCATCTTGTCTCCGTGAAACTTGAAGTTCAAATCTGTTTGAAAAGTAAGGAGCTGAAAATTTTGTTTTCAGAAATAAGCAAGGTATGAGATATATGTGATATCTAAGACCTTATTGCAAGGTGATAGAATATAATTTGGTGAGACTACATAAACTCATAAGTTTTATGGGAATGTACGAAGGTTGAAGACGCCAGGCGTCCCAATCCTCCAACTATTGGGGCACTAACGATATTCGCATATCCATGAAGTGATCATCCTTAGTATGCACCGCTAAGACTCGTTTTGAAGCATCACGTGATGATCGGGTGTTATAGATTCTACGTGTGCATACAAACGGGTGCAAGCTAGATTTGCACATGCGAATACTGAGGTTAAACTTTACGAGCCTAGCATGTCAGACATGGTCTCGGAAAGTCGTCATGAAATAATGGATAAATTTATGAGTGAAATTGTTCATCATATTACAAAGGTTACTAATAGTGAAATCCGGAACACTAGTCATATGATGATCAACTTCAAAGTAAGAACCTCAAGGTTATTGGTATTTGACCAACAAACCTAGAAGTTATTGATGTTGAAGTGTTTTTATGAATAATGAGGAAAGCTAAAAGAGAAACTACAAAAGATATTTTGGCAGAAAGAAAGAAAAGACTAGAAAGTCTAGCTCAGGTGTATATAGATGATATACATGTTATGGATGTATTCCTTGTTTGGTCACATAATGAAATTCTTGGGTATTTGTACCATTGGTTGGTATGAGATGTCATACAATACAACGCAATACAAGAATACGATGGCCTAAGTGATTGATAAGGAATATGGTAATAATGCACGTCTGGAACATAATAAAGTGTTATTATGTTTGTCGTTGACATTCTACCTAGCCCTTAGAATTTATAATAAAGAACTTAATAATTGTTATTTTGCTCTAGTCAAATGAAAACAATGAGTTGTTCAAATTATGACATTACTCCATGAATGATGGATAAGTTATTATAAATCTTAAATGGTGAAATACACATACATAACACAAGCTAAAATGCCATAAGGCAAATGATTTGAATTCCACTTGTTTGTGGAACCGCCATTTAGGTCATGTTAGAAAGGAACGCATGAAGGAACTCCATGCAAATGGATTTTGGAGTCATTTGATTTTGAATCATTTGGCGCTTGCAAATCTTTTCTAAAGAGAATGACTGAAATACCGTTCATAGGCCAAGAGTTGAACGGGCAACTAACTTAGTGAAAACATACATGATGATTGATGGCGTGTAACTCACCGTTCGTTGGGAACCCCAAGAGGAAGGTATGATGCGCACAGCAGCAACCCTCAGAAAGAAACCAAGGTTTATCGAACCAGAGGAGCCAAGAAGCACGTTGAAGGTTGATGGCGGCGGGATGTGGTGCGGCGCAACACCAGGGATTCCGGCGCCAACGTGAACCCGCACAACACAACCAAAGTACTTTGCCCCAACAAACAGTGAGGTTGTCAATCTCACTGGCTTGCTGTAACAAAGGATTAACCGTATTGTGTGGAAGATGATTGTTTACAGAAAACGGTAAAACAAGTATTGCAGAGATTGTATTTCAAGAAAGAGAATTGGACCGGGGTCCACAGTTCACTAGAGGTGTCTCTCCCATAAGACAAACAGCATGTTGGGTGAACAAATTACAGTTGGGCAATTGACAAATAAAGAGAGCATGACCATGCACATACATATCATGATGAGTATAGTGAGATTTAATTGGGCATTACGACAAAGTACATAGACCGCCATCCAACTGCATCTATGCCTAAAAAGTCCACTTTCAGGTTATCATCCGAACCCCTCCAGTATTAAGTTGCAAAGCAGAGACAATTGCATTAAGTATGGAGCGTAATGTAATCCAAACTACATCCTTAGACATAGCATCAATGTTTTATCCCTAGTGGCAACAGCACAACACAACCTTAGAACTTTCTGTCCTGTCCCATGCAGGCATGAACCCACTATCGAGCATAAGTACTCCCTCTTGGAGTTACAAGCATCTACTTGGCCGAGCATCTACTAGTAACGGAGAGCATGCAAGATCATAAACAACACGTAGATATAACTTTGATAATCAACATAACAAGTATTCTCTATTCATCGGATCCCAACAAACGCAACATATAGAATACGGATAGATGATCTTGATCATGTTAGGGCCTCACAAGATCCGACAATGATAGCACAATGGGGAGAAGACAACCATCTAGCTACTGCTATGGACCCATAGTCCAGGGTAGACTACTCACACATCACAGAGAGGCGACCATGGCGGCGTAGAGTCTCGGGGAGATGATTCCCTCTCAGGCGAGTGCGGAGGTCTCTGGATCCCCGAGATGGGATCGGCGTTGGCGGCGTCTGGGGGTTTTCCGTATCGTGGCTCTCGGTCTTCGGGGTTTCGTCACGGAGGCTTTAAGTAGGCGGAAGGGCAAGTCAGAGGCGGCACGGGGCCCACACCACATGGCCGGCGCGGCCGGGTGGGCGCCGCCCTAGGGTTTGGCCACCCCGTGGCCCTCTTCGTCTCGTCTTCGGACTGGAAGCTTCGTGGAAAAATAGGCCCCTGGGCTTTGATTTCGTCAATTCCGAGAATATTTCCTTACTAGGATTCCTGAAACCAAAACAGTGAAACTTGAAGCGGCACTTCGCATCTTGTTAAGTTCGTTCAGAAAATGCACGAATATGACATAAAGTGTGCATAAAACATGTAGATAACATCAATAATGTGGCATGGAACATAAGAAATTATCGATACGTTGGAGACGTATCAGCATCCCAAGCTTAGTTCTGCTCGTCCCGAGCAAAACGATAACACAGATAATTTCTGAGTGACATGCCATCATAATCTTGATCATACTATTTGTAAAGCATATGTAGTGAATGCAACGATCAAAACAATGTATATGACATGAGTAAACAGATGAATCATAAAGCAAAGACTTTTCATGAATAGCACTTCAAGACAAGCATCAATAAGTCTTGCATAAGAGTTAACTCATAAAGCAATAATTCAAAGTAAAAGCATTGAAGCAACACAAAGAAGATTAAGTTTCAGCAGTTGCTTTCAACTTGTAACATGTATATCATCATGGATATTGTCAACATAGAGTAATATAATAAGTGCAATATGCAAGTATGTAGGAATCAATGCACAGTTCACACAAGTGTTTGCTTCTTGAGGTGGAGACAAATAGGTGAACTGACTCAACATTGAAAGTAAAAGAATGGTCCTCTATAGAGGAAAGCATCGATTGCTATATTTGTGCTAGAGCTTTGATTTTGAAAATATGAAACAATTTTGTCAACGGTAGTAATAAAGCATATGTATCATGTAAATTATATCTTATAAGTTGCAAGCCTCATGCATAGTGTACTAATAGTGCCCGCACCTTGTCCTAATTAGCTTGGACTACCGGATCATCACAATGCACTGTTTTAACCAAGTGTCACAAAGGGGTACCTCTATGCCGCCTGTACAAAGGTCTAAGGAGAAAGCTCGCATTGGATTTCTCGCTATTGATTATTCTTCAACTTAGACATCCATACCGGGACAACATAGACAACAGATAATGGACTCCTCTTTTATGCATAAGCATGTAACAACAATTAATAATTTTCTCATTTGAGATTGAGGATATATGTCCAAAACTGAAACTTCCACCATGGATCATGGCTTTAGTTAGTGGCCCAATGTTCTTCTCTAACATATGCATGCTTAACCATAAGGTGGTAGATCTCTCTTACTTCAGACAAGACGGACATGCATAGCAACTCACATGAAATTCAACAATGAATAGTTGATGGCGTCCCCAGTAAACATGGTTATCGCACAACAAGCAACTTAATAAGAGATAAAGTGCATAATTACATATTCGATACCACAATAGTTTTTAAACTATTTGTCCCATGAGCTATATATTGCAAAGGTGATGATGGAATTTTAAAGGTAGCACTCAAGCAATTTACTTTGGAATGGCGGAAAATACCATGTAGTAGGTAGGTATGGTGGACACAAATGGCATAGTGGTTGGCTCAAGTATTTTGGATGCATGAGAAGTATTCCCTCTCGATACAAGGTTTAGGCTAGCAAGGCTTATTTGAAACAAACACAAGGATGAACCGGTGCAGCAAAACTCACATAAAAGACATATTGAAAACATTATAAGACTCTACACCGTCTTCCTTGTTGTTCAAACTCAATACTAGAAATTATCTAGACCTTAGAGAAACCAAATATGCAAACCAAATTTTAGCATGCTCTATGTATTTCTTCATTAATGGGTGCAAAGCATATGATGCAAGAGCTTAATCATGAACACAACAATTGCCAAGTATCATATTACCCAAGACATTTATAGCAATTACTACATGTATCATTTTTCAATTCCAACCATATAACAATTTAACGAAGGAGAAACTTCGCCATGAATACTATGAGTAGAAACCAAGGACATACTTGTCCATATGCTACAGCGGAGCGTGTCTCTCTCCATAAAGTGAATGCTAGGATCCATTTTATTCAAAAAAAAAAAAAACAAAAACAAACCGACGCTCCAAGAAAAAGCACATAAGATGTGATGGAATAAAAATATAGTTTCAGGAGGAACCTGATAATGTTGTCGATGAAGAAGGGGATGCCTTGGGCATCCCCAAGCTTAAACGCTTGAGTCTTCTTAATATATGCAGGGGTGAACCACCGGGCATCCCCAAGCTTAGAGCTTTCACTCTCCTTGATCATGTTGCATCATACTCCTCTCTTGATCCTTGAAAACTTCCTCCACACCAAACTCGAAACAACTCATTAGAGGGTTAGTGCACAATAAAATTAGCATATTCAGAGGTGACACAATCATTCTTAACTTCTGGACATTGCATAATGCTACTGGACATTAGTGGATCAAAGAAATTCATCCAACATAGCAAAAGAGGCAATGCGAAATAAAAGGCAGAATCTGTCAAAAACAGAACAGTTCGTATTGACGAATTTTAAAATGGCACCAGACTTGCTCAGATGAAAATGCTAAAATTGAATGAAAGTTGCGTACATATCTGAGGATCATGCACGTAAATTGGCTTAATTTTCTGAGCTACCTACAGGGAGGTGGACCCAGATTCGTGACAGCAAAGAAATCTGGAACTGTGCAGTAATCCAAATCTAGTACTTACTTTTCTATCAACGGCTTAACTTGGCACAACAAAACACAAAACTAAGATAAGGAGAGGTTGCTACAGTAGTAAACAACTTCCAAGACACAAAATAAAAACAAAGTACTGTAGGTAAAAACATGGGTTGTCTCCCATAAGCGCTTTTCTTTAACGCCTTTCAGCTAGGCGCAGAAAGTGTGTATCAAGTATTATCGAAGGTTGTGCATTCTCAGCGGGGTGCGGAGTTTTCTCGACCAGGCATAATATATTAGATACATAAGTTTTAGCATCTCCTTTTTCATTAGTCTTAGGCTTGCTACTCTCATCAAACAAATTTTCAGGAACAAGCCAAGCATAGTTATTTTCTAGTGCATCATTCATAGCTAGGAGTTTACATGGTATTGGTGCTTTGATCTCCCCACCATCATCAATATTATTAGTGCATCTTATTCTATCCATGTCCATCTTTTCAAGGAGACTAACAAAATTAGTATGAGAACCAAGCATATTAAATTTAGCAAAGACCTTCCTAGCTTCTCTTGCTAGACCACCAAATTCTCTAAGAAGGGTTTCTAAAACAAAATCTTTCTTTTCCCCTTCTTCCATATCACCAAGTGTGAGAAACATGTGTTGGATTATAGGATTAAGATTAACAAATTTAGTTTCCAACAGCGAACTAAAGCGCAGCAGCAATTTCATAAGTAGGTGCAAGGTCTACCAAGTGTCTATCTTCAAAATTTTCAATAGTACTAACATGATTGAAAAATTCTTCTATATTATTTCTCCCAACTATAGACCCACGTCCTACAGGTATGTCTTTTGTGGTAAAATTAAAAGGAAACATGATGAAATAAGTCAAGGTAAATGCAAGTAACTAATTTTTTTGTGTTTTTGATATAGCAAACAAGATAGCAAATAAAGTAAAACTAGCAACTAATTTTTTTGTATTTTGATTTAGTGCAGCAAACAAAGTAGTAAATAAAACTAAGCAAGACAAAAACAAAGTAAAGAGATTGAGAAGTGGAGACTCCCCTTGCGGCGTGTCTTGATCTCCCGACAACGGCGCCAGAAAAAGAGCTTGATGGCATGTAACTCACACGTTCGCTGGGAACCCCAAGAGGAAGGTATGATGCGCACAACAGCAAGTCTTCCCTCAGAAAGAAACCAAGGTTTATCGAACCAGGAGGAGCCAAGAAGCACGTTGAGGTTGATGGCGGCGGGATGTAGTGCGGCGCAACACCAGGGATTCACGTGGAACTGCACAACACAACCAAAGTACTTTGCCCCAACGAAACGGTGAGGTTGTCAATCTCACCAGCTTGTTGTAACAAAGGATTAACCGTATTGTGTGGAAGATGATTGTTTGCAGTGAGTAAAACAAGTATTTGCAGTAGATTGTATTTCGGTAAATGGACAGGGGTCCACGGTTCACTAGAGGTGTCTCTCCCATAAGAAACAGCATGTTGGGTGAACAAATTACAGTTGGGCAATTGACAAATAAAGAGAGCATGACCATGCACATACATATCATGATGAGTATAGTGAGATTTAATTGGGCATTACGACAAAGTACATAGACCGCCATCCAACTGCATCTATGCCTAAAAAGTCAACCTTCAGGTTATCATCCGAACCCCCTCCGATATTAAGTTGCAAAGCAACGGAACAATTGCATTAAGTATGGTGCGTAATGTAATCAGCAACTACATCCTTAGACATAGCATCAATGTTTTATCCTAGTGTATGACACCTTTCAACCTTAGAACTTTGTGCTTGTCCAGGTGTCAATGCGGGCATGAACCCACTATCGAGGCGAGCATAAATACTCCTCTTGGAGTTACAAGCATCTATTTGAGAGCATCTACTAGTAATGGAGAGCATGCAAGATCATAAACAACACGTAGATATAACTTTGATAATCAACATAACAAGTATTCTCTATTCATCGGATCCCAACAAACGCAACATATAGAATTACGAGATAGATGATCTTGATCATGTTAGGCAGCTCACAAAGATCTAAACAATGATGGCACAATGGGGAGAAGACAGCCATCTAGCTACTGCTGTGGACCCATAGTCCGGGGGTAGACTACTCACACTTCACGGGGCGACCATGGCGGCGTAGAGTCCTCAGGGAGATGATTCCCTCTCTGGCTTCCAGGTGCGGAGAGCGATCTCTGGATCCCAGCTGGGATCGGCGTTGGCGGCGTCTGCGGAAGGTTTTCCGTATCGTGGCTCTCGATGCTTGGGGGTTTCGTCAGGGAGGCTTTAAGTAGGCGGAAGGGCAAGTCCAGAGCGGCACGGGGAGGAGAAGAAGCCCACACCATAGGCGCGCGGCCGGTGGGAGCCGTGCCGCCCTAGGGTTTGGCCACCCGTGGCCCCTCTTCGTCTCGTCTTCGGACTTACGGAAGCTTCGTGGAAAAATAGGCCCTGGGCTTTGATTTCGTCAATTTTGAGAATATTTCCTTACTAGGATTTCTGAAACCAAAAACGACTTCTAGAAACGGCACTTCGGCATCTTGTTAATAGGTTAGTTCCAGAAAATGCACGAATATGACATAAAGTGTGCATAAAACATGTAGATAACATCAATAATGTGGCATGGAACATAAGAAATTATCGATACGTTGGAGACGTATCAATGATGTATATGGTTCACTGGGCATAGTTGTGTGCGGGAGATTCTTCTACTTCATGAAAACTTCCAACAATGAATTCAGTATATATATGTGTATATATTCGATAAGGAAGAAGTTTGAAACATTTGAAAGGATTCAAATAAATTTCAGCATGAAATGTGAGAAATCATCGTAATAGAAAAGTCAATATCTATGATTGGATCATGGTGAAATATTTGAATTACGTTAGTGAACATCTAAGAGAGTTATGAAATTGTTCTACAACTCATTTTTCTTGGAGTATCATAGTGATGATGTAGTATCAAGAGATGTATCCAAACCTTGTTGGATTAATGATGAGATAAAATAATATGACGCCATTATATTTGTGGATTATGCTTTAGAGACTACCACTTTTACACTGAATAGAGCATCATCATGATCCGTGGAAATGACACCATACGAGTTATGGCATGGGTATAAACCCTAATAGTCCTTTCTTAAATTTTGGTATGCATAGCATATGTAAATAAGTTTACAGCAAAATCGGATGAATGTCTTTGTTGGTTATCGCGAGAGATTTGATTGGGAATTCT